>CAAKHD010003215.1:0-65383 GCA_901007705.1 Fistularia tabacaria | reverse complement strand
TAGAGAGACTGGTCTATAGTTTGTGAATTTGTCTTTATCTCCACTTTTGAAATGGATATTACTTTTGAGATTTTCATTTTTGTTGGAAAAATGCCTGTGAGGAAAGATTGATTACAGATGTGTGTAGCAATGCAGTCAATAGTCTCCTTTACCAGCTCCAAATCAAAACTGTCTGTGGACCTTTTAGTCTTAAATGCACTCACAATATTAATGATTTCATTTTTATCTAAACTTCTAATGAAAATGAGTTGATATTATTTTGAATTTTGCCTACTTCCGTAATTTCTGAAGAAGCAATTTCTTGGGCAAGAGTGAGTCTGACATTGACAAAAAATGTATTTACTCAATTTGCTATTTCTTTATTATTACCCATGATTAATCCATCTTTTACAAAATTTTTTGGATAGTCAATTATTTTCATTTTGTTTTTAAGTATATCATTTAGGACTTTCGAGGTTCCTTGGATGCTATCTTTCTGTTCCTCTAGTAGTTTGTTGTTATATATTTTTTCACTTGTTCTAATTATGTTGGTCAATTTGTTTATGTATGTTTTATATCTTTTTTCCGCTTCTTTAGATCGTAATTGTAGAAATCATTTATAGAGGTAATTTTTCTTTTTGCAAGCATTAACTATGCCTTTTGTGATCCACGGTTTGTCTCTCCTATTTGATTCTTTGATGATTTGTTTCTTTAGTGGACAATGTTTATCATAAAGACTTATCAGTTTGGTCAGAAAGATGTCATAAGCCTGGTCAGGATTAACAGTGACATAGACCTCATTCCACATTTGATTGGACAGATCAGCCCTTAGGGCAGCCATGGTTGCTGGGGTTCTATGTCTCACAGTTTTGCATGTTGTTTGAGCTGTACTTGCTATATCATGCCTTATAAGTGTATATATATATATATATATATATATATATATATATATATATATATATATATATATATATATACACACACCATATGCTTCAATAGATAAGAAGGTGTGTTTGTGTATATAAGCAATTTTTTACGCATCATGCTCTTTACAGGAATTTCACAGGCACATCTACCTTAGGTTCATGTTTCAGGAGGTACTCATACCTCTAACCAGGGCTGTCCAAACTTTTTGCAAAGAGGGCCATATTTGTTGAAGTGAAAATGTGTGAGGGCCGACCATTGAGCCTGACGGTCTTTGAGCCATTAACGTTAAATGAAAATGAACCATTTCATTGATTTTTTTTTTTTTTTATTGCAAATGGCATACTTTTCATGTCTTAACACAGAACACAGATCTAACGTTTTACCAACATCACTCGGTCTTTCATATTGGAATACCACGTAAAATTAGGGAAAAGGGGCTGTGGGCCGGTGTAAATTTGTACACGGCCCGCATTTGTCCCGTGGGACGGACTCTGGACATGCCTGCTCTAGACTGTCAAGTCAAGTCAACTCAGATTTTGTTTACAGTTTATGGCACCAAATCACATTTGATAAAGATAGAGTGGGTATGAGTGTTGGGAAGGACAGGTAGTAATGATCTATTACTAATAATAACAGTAGCGCTAACATTTACATGGTAATAGCTGACATGATACATTAATAGTGCCAATAGTCATAGAAGAAATAATGGTGGACGGACGGTAAATTAAGGACCTCCAACCAAACAGTCACCAAGGTCAGGAGTTCAACAACCCAAATAAAAGTGCCTTTAGTTCCGTTCATTTAACAGAAACCCCAGGATTGGACGTTCCATAAGACTGCAAATTTAAAATTAATTTCAAATAAAAGGAACAAGTTAAAAAAACATGAGATCCTGAACTTTAAGCAGAGGCAGGAACCACCAGCAATATCTGTGTTGGATATCTTCAACTCTACGGGCCAGTTAAACTCCCAGCACCCAAATTGTATTGGACATTTCCATTCTTAGCAGTTGTTGAGTTTTAGGAGATACCAAAATTCACAGCCGTTTAGTACAGTTCGAAAGGAAAAGATAAATCCAAACAGCTTCAACACAGCTTGGGTATCATAATGCTAGTTTTAGCAAATGGATCCCCAACATCACTATGCTTAGAAATGATGGAGTGATGTTGGTGGACAAGGAGAAGGGAGAGACGATACCCTCCTCTTCAGAGAAGCGGCAGGAGGCTTGGTTTCCCACTCTATCTTCGACCAGCAGCGTCAATTCCGGCGAACAGCAGGATGCTTTGTAGTAGACATCGGTGATGTTTTCATTTCCGGTAGCCGGGCTGGTGGTGATGGTGCCTTGTCCGAGGGTGAGGTTGACGCTCTTGACACCCGTCCCATCATCTCCGTCGGTCACTCGAGCAGAGAGCTCCCACGAGGACGAGCTGCAGTTGCTGGTGCAGTTGGACTGCAGGCTGAGCAGCTCGCACTGCGGAGGAGTGAAGTCAGTCACCTGTGAAGAGAAGGGTAGATTTATCAAGCGTTCGCATCATGGAAATAACTTACAAATATGAATTTTAAGTAGTCGGAGGGAGTTTTCCGGGAGGAGACGTCCCTTTTCTTGGATAAGTTACTTAAAAGCAAAGGCCTAGAATGTCAGAGAGTACCCCAAAGATAATTTAATTAGTGCTGATTTAAAAGAGCATCTTTCATCCTTAGTATTCTCATCAGACGTTTATTTCATTCATTCATCCCTTCAGTATCTCTACCACGTATCTTGGGCTCGGGGTTGCAGAGGTGCTAGAGCTGATCCCGGCTGTCATTGGGCAAAAGATGGGGTTCACCCTGGATCGATCACAGGTTCACATACAAAAACATACAACCATTCAAAAATGTATGGCCTCCAATGAACTTCCTGCAGGTTTTTGGACCAGAGAACCTGTAGGAAACCCACACACAGGGAGAACACAGGGAGCCTCCACACAGAAAGGCCCCCTGTCGGGATCCAAACAGGGACCTCCTCGCTGTGAAGCAGAAGCGCTAATCCCTGCACCAACTTGCTGTCCCATGGTTTATTTCGGAGTTTACAAAATATCGTGGATGTGAAAAACTGATTTTCAAGGAACTGTTACCGGATTAACGACGGAGAACTGCAGGACGATGTAGTTGGCATCTTTTCCCCCGGGGGCCTCCACCTCGATGGTGAGGGTGACGTCGGTCCCAGATGGGGTGTTCAGGGGCGCGGAGACGCTCACCGTGCCATTGGCACCGCTTCCGGCTTCCACGAACAAACTGGTCGGAGCGGTTGTGTCAAATCCCTGGTTGTTGGTGACCCGGATGGAAACGTTTCCCTCAGTCCCGCCGGCCGTCACGGAGAAGGGCACGGTGAACGGCGTTCCTGGTACTAAGATGCTTTCCGAATCAGCCTGAACACAGGTTGATGGGAAATGTGGAACCCTGAAGTGTTGTTCTTCTTTTTGTGCAGGCCTGTGTGGGTACTCACAGATATTGTTAGATTGGATGCCATGAAACTCGTGGCCGATTGCCTCTGAAAAGCGGCCGAGGCTCTGGAGGTACCGTCACTCTGCCCCTTCACTCGCACAACAAAGGCCACCGATGGGAGCTTATCAACTGAAACCAAGTAGGCACCGCTCCCCTGCGGCATCACATTTCCCTCGACGCTTCCTGAGCCCGACGATTCAACCAGAGCCACCTCAGTCAAAGTGGAGTTCCCGGTTAAAGTCACCCACAGGCTACTGTTCTGTCCTTTAAAAGTAAAAAAAAAAAAAAAAAATCATCATCTCTTACATGATGACTTTATAGCAAGATATCTTTGCACCTAGCCTCTTTACCAGCTGTGGGACGCGTTTCAAGCACGTACAATCCGAAGAACGGTTTGTTCGTCACCTCCACGAAATCAAACACGAAGTCGAGTTGGCTCTCGCCTGTGAAAGAACATCAAAATATTTGAATGAACATAAGACCTGGACTTCCCCTCTGTGCTTCTTATTGTCTCACTGACTGCAAGGTGAATGCAGCAGAGTCGTGCTAACGATTTAGCACGATGTAGCAGGATGGCAGGACTTGCCCAAAGATCGAAAACCAGAGGATCTTCTGTCACCGCGGTGTGAGTGGATCAAGTGGAATTCCTGTCGAGGTCTCACCTATGACCTTCACCGTGTACGGGTTTGTGGACTCCATGTTTATCTCCCAGGTTCCCACTTCCTTTTTCAGCTTCAAGGTCTGGAAGTTTCCCACGGACTTGGACTCGGTGATCAATGATCCTGTCGTGTCCGTGCTCCCCTGAGACTCTCCTGTAAAAAACAAAAACAAAGGAAACAACGACAAATTCCCTGATCATTGAACAGGTTAGTTTTCAGGGCGGGCTGGTCTGGAACGTGAACAAATGTAAAGAAGAATGTACAGACGGATGGTGGAGTAAATCTCTCTCAGGAACCGTCTCACACCTCTTGAGCTGCTCTTTCATTTTATAAACAAATATGGTCGTGTGTTACTTCTAATCTCTAATCAGTAAAAATAAAATGGGACTCTTCATAATTTTGGGTATTATTATCGAATTATGCTAACACGAGAAATTTTGCATTTGAAAATAACTGCATGTGAATCGGTTCTTAACATCCAAATATATGTTTTATAGAAATGCTGTATTATGGGGTTTTTCGGGGCTTTTGAGCCGCAGTCCAGAGAACTGGAGGGACTATTAAATGTCCTCTATTTCTATCCCGATCGGAAGCCTCACCTTTGGGGTCGGTGAGCGTGACGACAAGACCCTGTCCGGTGATGTAAACCACGGGGTCGGTTATTGTTTCGTCGATGATGAACTGGAAAGTGTCTGCCCTCCCGGGGCTCCTGGACGCTTGCAGAAGAGTCACCTGAGGGAATCCATTTCACAGATGTCTTGTGAACGGCCTCAGCTGGAACGGCTACTGGATCTGTTGTGATTTACCAGAGAGGAGCTGAGGGTCTCTGTTATGATGCCGGCAGCCATCTGGAGCTCGCTCTTGGAAACCTCGATAGATTGACCTCCGGACGCCTGAGCCAGCTCTCTGTACAGCTGTGCTCCTGACGCCGATATCCTGCCCTCTTGATTCCTCTTGATACGATTCGACGTCGACGAGCTCGTAATCATGAAGTTCACCTGGGAAAAAAGGAACGTCGACATCCGAGTGTGACCAGATCGCACGTTTCTTTCACGACGACTCCAGGAAGATAAACAAAAAAGCATGAGTTGATCGGACACTCACCACTGTCTGCGTTCGCTCAATGAGCGCGGTCACCGTGTTCCTCAGCTGTTTATCCTTGGCTGGGGCATCGGTGAAGACAAAGATCTCCGAGCTTTGTGGAGCAACGGATAAAGCCAGCTTTTTTTTGAGAGTAAATCATTCGTGTCAAGATTTCTTTGCACTTGAGTAAAGAATGTACAAATCAAGGGCCGGATATCGAAGAGGACACGAGGCATCACCTGAAGCCCCGTGAGACTCATTTCCTCTTCATCTCCCCCACCAGACGCCGACAGCGAATCGACGATATCCTTGAAGACTTGCGGATCCGTGGTCTTCAACAGCGGCCCGGCATCTGGATGGTGTTTGAAGACAGACGAGAGAAAATGCTTCTTATCTCGCTGGCAGCACAACCGGGGGGATTTGATGTTTCTGAGAGCCCACCTGGATCACTGAACGGCACCAGGATGTAGAACAGGGGCTCGTTGTCTGTACCCACTTGATCGTCGATTATAGAGGAGGTGACGTCCCTCACGGCATCGATGTCCTCGCTCATGCTTTTTGTGGTGTCGATCACAAAGCAGAGCGCTTTGCTGGACCCTTTTGAAATCCCCATCATCCTGATGGATTGAATTTGATTTGAGGAGCCGCGTTTCAAACGGACGGCTACGTGACCGAAACCTACGGCGCGTGGCGTCTCACTCGAGGAAAGATTTGTCTCCTGCCGCCGATCTGACGTCCTCCAGCAGCTCGCTGGTCGCTGCTATGGCCACATTCGCCGCCTCGGTGTGGAGATGTCCGTGGTCGGAGCCAAAGGTGTCTTTGTTGATCCCGCCTATTGGCTCAATTTTGCTGGTTTGATCCGCAGCTCCCCCGTGGCTGCATTTCCCTTTTATCGCACAGGACGAGGTTTGAGAGAACACTCGGCACAACATCCAAACTCTGCGAGAACTTTCAAGGAAAATAACACACGCACACGAATGGAAGCAATCAATTACCTGGTGGTTTGGTTGATATCAAAGGTACAATGCTAAAATAGCCAGAGGTCAGTATCTGCTCCTCTATGATGTCCTCCAGGATGTTGTTGGTGCAGTTATCCCCATCGCAGTTGCGACAGGTGGCCCTGCTTACGTCTAACACAAATGGAAACTCATCAGAATATTGCTTCCAAACACACCTCTTTGTTTAAGAACCTGCGAGGCTGGCCCTCAGTTAAGCTTACTCTTAGGAATATCCCATGACGCACTTCCTCCTACTCTTCCTGCCCTGTCTGCACTCACGCCCCTTCGTGGATGCATGTCAGTAACCTCATGTCTTCTCCCCAGTCCTTCGGCTCTCTCATTTCGCAGGTTCCCAGACGGCGTGGCTTCATCGACTGCAGCCGTCCTGCCCTCCGGCCACCATTATTATTTTCTCCAATGGACTCTTATACTCCTACGACCCGGCTGCCTAAATCTACGTCACGGGACATCGTTCCTAACTGGTGCCATCAGGCTCTTCAAAACATCTGCCTCTTCCACACCTGAGGTCGCTGAACTGGAGCACCTGAGTTAACACACATCCGCCTGTCTGGTCCGTTGCACTGCTGGGTTTTTCTACCACATATTTTCTGATTGTATTTTGGTTTTTCTCTTACCTTATTGTTCTCTGATGTACCCGGCAGCTATCACGATCTAATTTCCCCCGAGGGAATTAATAAAGACATCTATCTATTTATCTTTCTATGAATATTAAAGCTGTTAATGCATCATTTATTAGTGTGAGATCACATCCAATCCTCTGTCTCTGTCACACTCTTGCTCTCTCTCTCTCTCTCTCTCTGAGCAGTTGCGACAGAAGGCCGCCTGCATCGAACTGGGATCCGTCTAAAGTTTTTCCACGCCACTGTCGCCAAGCGCTGGCTCATGGGGGAACAATGGTTTTCAGTAGATCATTTTAAAGAGTTCGGTCCAGACCTGCTCTACATGGGAAGTGTCATCAGACAACTGTTCTGTGATCGGGCGTCATTTAGGAAAATGAAATTTTGACTTTTATTGGCAGGATGTCACGGATATATGCGATCCAGCGGGTTACCTGCGATATTGCCGATGCTGACGTCCGACCTGATTAGATTGGAATTTGGCAGTTCGTTCCCGAGCTCCACCCAGTTGCTGTGACTGTAGAAGTCCTTCAAGTTGACGAGAGCGATGAGTGAAAGAGGCTTTTCCAGCCGTTCATTTGTGACAAGACAGCGGCGCGTCGGCTGATACCTGCAAAGGGTGTAAAATCGTGCCCAGGTTCTGCCGCGCCGTCTGGAAATTCTTTTCCTTGTTGCTGGCCTTGATAGCCACCAGTCCCTCTGTGATGATGTTCCTCCCTCCGGAAAACGTTTCTTCGTCAAAGTGAAAGCTGGCGTTCAAGGCGTGACGGACGTCCACACGGACGTTTCTTAATATGATGTGCAACATGGACTGGCGAAAACTCTTCGATGATTTTGTCGCCCCGCAGGCAAAGACAACACCCTCGGCAGTGAACGGTTGTTCCTTCACACGCAAATACACACACTTTTAATACAAAAAAGAGGTACTGATACGGTGCGTGTATGAAGGGAACTTACAGGAAAGGTGAAGTCTGTGCCCTCTGCCCGGGCCAGGTCACGGCACACGTGCACCGTCACATTTAAAAGAGCGGCCTCGGTGATATCCAGGTGGGTCAGGGCCTTTCCCGGCAGGATCCCGAAGCCCAGAGCTCCGAGGGGAAGGAGCAGGACGCAAAAGACTGTAACACTGGGAGCCGCCATTCCCCGATCCTGCCAGCAGGCAGAGGAAAAAGGAGCAACACGCATATCAATATTTAAGATAAGATAATGCCTTATTGATTCCCATAGGGGAAATTTGTTTGTCACATCAGCGCAACAATAACAATAAATATGAATATAAATATAAATAGAAGAGACAATTAAGAGACAACGAAGACAACAAGAAGGATACAAATAGATAAATAGGTAAACAGGATGAGAATGGAATCAGGATTTTACCAAAACTCTCAAGACTGTGGGCTTTTATATGAATACAAAATGTTTAAAACTCCATGAACAGGAACTGATTCCCCGCTTAAAATGAGGAGTTAAAGAGTACAGTACCTTGTTGCTGTTGCCGATCTCCTGCGACTGAATGATTATTGTGGCAACACCTGTTCGCCAACCTTGTCTGACCTGGGCGGGGCCACGCACCATTTGCTCCACCTGTGGCAGCGGTACGAGGACGAAAATCTGTAAGTTAATCGTAATTAATGGACGTGACATACATTGTTGAAAACAATAGCACCAAACTAACAAATACATCACAGCAAATACAAAACAAATGGCAGAGTCTTTATGGATTCCCCCAGTAACTTTTTTAGATAAGCATCGAAGCAGAAAAACAGATCCAGCCAGAATAATTGTGGTTACGTTTGTGTTGACAGAGTCATGAGATTCAGTTTAATTTCAATTCAATTTAATTTTATTAAAATTTAATTTAATTTAATATAGTTTAATTTAGTTTTACAACAAAATACACCTGTAGTTGACTTCCATCCATCTAGCCATTTTCCAGTTCTGGAGTGGGGGCGCAGGGGCCGTTTTATTTTAATTTATTTTAAAAACAATGAAATAAAAATATCATGAAATATTTATTTTATTTAAATGTATGAATTTACTCCCCCTTCCTGTTCCAAAATGCAAAACGAAACGTTTTCTGATACAGGTGTGCCTCTCACTCACCCGTAGGACAAAGGTGTGTTCTTCTCTTTTGAGTTGCAAACAGACTGTGACTGTATGTAGCCCGACCGGTCAAAACAGCTGATTTCTGGAATTTGAAACTCCAGACAGATAAAAGTGAGGGACCGGCAGATCTTTTGATAGCGACAAATACGCTCAATGAAACACTCACACTCAAAATCTATCATTCCAAAGCCATCAGATATTGCAAGAACTGAGAAATGTGCAAGAACAGGTTCCAACAACATGCATGTTGGGTCGGCTGATTCAGACAGTAAAAAAAAACAAGACATGAAGACGACTCCACTCTGCTTCCTGCATGGAAAGAGGGAAACACAACTGGACAATTGGGAAATCCTTCTTTACCCCTGAAAAAAACAACCTAGATGGCGACTATTAGCAGGAGGGAAGTGACTGACAGACGGCAAGACATCTACTTTTTGACTGATTTATTGCCCAGTTAAAAACTGATTTTCTGTTATTTCTTTTTTTACAGAATAAAACAGGAAATGATAATTTCCTGTTTTACTCTGCAATCCCCCCCCCCGTGCCCCCCTTTGTTTTCGCTTCCCTGCTGTGTGATGTCACTGATGTGTCTGTCCAATCAGCCGCCCCCTCAGGGTTTTCTGACGGCTGCCGGTTCCTTTGCTCGGATTTGCCGACGGCAAAACTTGGCGTCATGAACGGGATCCATCCACGTTTGACCGGCACATCTGGGAGAGAAAAAGCCACCTCTGCCTCTCAGGGAATCAGAGGACCAAGGAGAATTTCACTGGAATTCAAAATTAGGATTGGTATTTGAATTAAATCCTGGTCTAAATCCTGGTCTCCTGACCTCTGGCCCCGTCCGCGTGACCGGATGTACCTCCTATTGCATTGAGGAGATGTCGCGTCTTAGCAAATGGGAAGTAATGAGGTGAGGCTGCAGGACCCTCTCCGGGAGGCCCCATAGTGAGTCCACGAGGTGAGCTCGGGAGATTTCAGTTTTCCCAGACAGCTGGATCTGGAGTAAAAAACAAAAAAAAATTCAAATAAAATAGTTAAGAGAAAGAAAAAAAAAAGGGATTAATAAAAGAATATGAGATGAATAAAGACTGCAGGGATTAAAGAAATAGAAGACCAGAGAAACATTTCTAGAAAAGCAGGAAAAAGAAGAGGAAATCACAAAATGCAACAGTAGGTCAGATCTTTGCTGCTCCAGTGCCGGTTTCAAATGACCCTGGACTGATGCGCACATAATAGCAGCGTCCAGCGCATTGACGACTCTGTCCTCTCGCGGAGCCTTCATGGAGTCACATTGCAGGCCTCCCACTTCTCACTCCTCTGGAGTGCTAAAAAAGAGGTGTGATCCTCTCACCTTCACTCCCGTTGACTGATCGCAACATGACAAAAGTGCTCCCCGCCGAGAGCTCTCTCACAAAAATGGCGGACTTGGATGTTGCACGGGAGAATGCGTGAGATGATCCTGGCACGCAGAAGCCAATTATGTAATAATTACGGGTTAGGTTCTTACTAGTCAAGTGCTGTTCCCATAGATTGAGTAGTTCTTACATTTGTAGACAATTAATTACACTGACAATAAAGATATTTTTACATGTTGTTTGGCTGAAATGCACCTCGTATTTGAACATCAATGCGAATTTGCGCGTTTCCTGCAAAACAGCCCCCCCGGTGACAAAGTCTGTACCGATATCAGTCGCAAACAGTCAACTGCTGCCGCGGGAAGAAAATCAAATATTTGACGATGGGGGGGGGGGGGGGGGGGGGCTTGACCGGCTGCTTTAAAAATCAGTGGTGTGAAATTACAAGTCAAAAAAATCTCAACTGAGTGATAATTTATCGAACAGAGGTGGTAAAAAACTATGGCTACTTCACGTGAAAATAACTACACCGTCGATGTGTTAAGTGTGTGCGGGAAATAAAGCACTCTGAATGATTTGGTGTTTACAAATGAATATACAGGTCAGCGACTGGATTCGGGATGGAGATAATATTTCCCTCCCTTTTAATCTTTTATTCACTTTGCCGGTATCGGCAGGTATTGTTTAGACTGTGTCTCATTCAGTGTGATTAACCCATTTAGAGGTGGGCCTGAGTTTGCCCGTGCGGTAGGAGCTTGATATGAGTTTGTAGCCGTGAACTTGTGACGGTGCGACTTTTCGCTCGAGGGAGACGTTTATGAGTCATTTACTTGTCATTACACAGCTATTAGATCAATGACAATGACAAAACAAGGTCAAATATTCTAATCACCTCGCCGTTTGACGCCTGGAATTTACGGGGATGTGTATGTGAGTGTGTGTGTGTGTGTGAGTGTGTGTGTGTGTGTGTGTGCGCTGGGCTTGCAGTAAATGATTTATTGAGGGCGGAGGGAAGGGCGGGGGGGGGGGCGGAGCACTTGCATACATTTTACGTTGCCTCTTTATTTTTCTCGGGCTCGTAAAAAAAGATATTTCCAAAGAAGACGTGAGATATGGGTTGACGTGCCCAGATGGAGGAATTGACGGTGATCTCAGATTCGTCTCGGAAAGATGCTCTGTCTCACGCGGTGGCGCCCACCGTTGTGGAATTTCTCTTCTGTTTGCTCCCGTCCGTGTTCCTCCTGCTGCTCTCTCCGGCCAACCGCTGGTCCAGACTGCGATGCTGGGCGACGGAGGCTGCCAGGACGGCTGGACGGCTGCTGTGGGCCGTGACGTGCCTGATCCTGCGCCTGCCTTTACGCGCGCGCGGGGAACCCGAGGAAGCCGGACGTCCGGGGACGGGGGTTCCTTCCGGGTGTCAAAGGTCAAACGGGCTCCAACTGATCTGCAAACCCACGGCTCTGTCCGGGTATCTGCTGCAGAACTGCGGCTCCCTGGCCAAACCCAGGCTCTCCGTCTGGCCCGGGGGAGACCCCCACCTCCAGACTCTGTCCGGCCTGCTGTGCGGAGGACGAGGAGACACGTTACAGTTCGTTCGGGACCACCTGCTGCTCAAGGACGGGGGGGTTGTGGCCCTGGACTGGGCCGTCGGGACGAGGCCCGGCGAGGCAGGTGCGAGGAGGGACTGGAGGAAGGAGCATCAGCCACAGGGACGAGCGCCGGGCCCCTTCGGCCCCTCACCTCCGGTGCTCCTGCTCATCCCGCAGTCCTGGGGAGGCGTCACGCCCCATCTGAGGGCTCTGTGCCGCCTGGCCTGGCACAGAGGCTTCCACGCGGTGGTCTTCCACCCTCGCGGCACCGCCGGGTGCCCGCTGACCACCCCGCGGCTCACCTGTTTTGGCGACCCAGCTGACCTTGAACAGGTAAAGTAATTTCTTTCAAGCAATTTGGGGTTTTAAAATAAACAATCCATAGAAAAACTAAGAGGGTTTAAGTCAGTAAAAGGAAATAAAAAAAGGAAAAATGGTAGATTCCTCGCAAATGTTTGCTCTTACTAACTAATAATATTAGAGTTATAAATATTATCTACCCCGCCGTCACTTCTTTGCAGGCGGTTGCTTACGTGCACAGCTGCCACCCGTCCTCCAAGCTGGTGGCGGTGAGCGAGGGCTCAGGCTCCGGGCTTCTGCTCTCCTACCTGGGGGAGAGCGGCTCCAGCAGCCGCCTGACCGCCGCCGCCGCCATCTCACCTGTGCTCCTGGCGCAGCGCTGGTTCGAAACCGCGATGCCGCCCATCTACCGCTGGGGGGCGCTGTTCTACCGGAAACTGCAGCTGAGCCTGTGAGAGTGACATTACTGAATTCATTTTCAATTTACTTCCATGAATTAACTAAACGAGTTAATTCATCGATTATTTAATTAATCAATTAAAATAAGTGGTCTGTTAATTCTATCAGAATAATTAAAAATTAATTCAATTTAAAAAAAATATGGAAAGGTAAATTCAGGTTTTTTTTCTTGAATTGCTAGATACGCCAGCTCTTTGCGGCCGCTGCTGGCTGTGGATGCGGCCCTGCGCTCTTCATCTCTCAAGGACTTCGAGGAGACACTTTTCTGCTCCTCATCTCAGCCTCTTCAGGGAGAGCCCTGCCGCCAGAACCTCCCGCAGGCCTCCCCCGGGGGTGATAGGTCACCACCGGACTGGAGGAGCTACTGGGAGAGGAATGAACCCCTGCGGGACGCGGACGAGGTGGCGGTCCCTGTGCTCTGCATCCGCAGCCGTGACGACCCTCTACTTCCGCCTGCCTCCTCCATCCCGCTGCCCCTCTTCTGGAAAAATCCCTACTTCCTGCTGGTGTTGACGGACACGGGAGGGCACTGCGGCTTCCCTCTGAGGGACGTGGAGGAGGAGGAGAAGGAGGAGCAACGTGGAAGTAACTGGAGTCACATGGTTGTCCTGGAGTACTTCAGCGTGGTGGCTGAGTTCCTGGACAGGGAGGAGAGGCGAGGCACAGGCCAGTCCGCTCCTGCAGAACATCAGGCCGGGCTGAGGAGCAGAGCCAGCAACCTGTCCGTCCTTCGCAGGAGGAGGGCCAGCATGATGAGGAGATCCAGACCTCAAACATCTGAGCGGAGCAGCGTGGAAACAGAGGAGGGCAACTTCTCCTGGAAGCGGTCCTACACCCGCTGAAGGTGCAGGACCTCCTTCCCTGCACCTGGACTTATCTAAAGAGCACCAGAAGGAAATACCTTACTTTTGTTTTGGAAACTTAAAAAATAAATAAATTAATTAAATTGCAATATTTAAATTTTTCTTTTACTGATTCTTTGGAAATGTATCCATTTTTTTTTGCTATATAAATCTGAGTCGCTTAACAAATGTCTTTTCTCGTAAGTTTTCAGAATTAATACAAAACAAAACCGTCTTAAAGAATTCGAAATTCTTAAATTAAATTTAATAAGTTAATTTCAAGGATTTAAAAACACAAAAGATGCAATTCCGCGTGATAGCAGAAAAAGGCATTTGCTCTTGGAAGAAACTCGTGCAGTTTATTTGTTTCTTTTTTTAATGTTTTCTACCGTTGTTATTGGTTTTCTACAACCGGACGGTTTTTCAGGTTTGCAAAGGTATGTGAACCTTGTATTTTTGTACTCTATTCAAGTTAAAATACATTTAGCACACACACACACCGGCTGACGCGTAAGCACAAAAGCACCAAGGGACAAAAAAAATATTAAAATTATTTTATTACAGATGATTTTTTTTTTTTAATCCAGTAGCCCTCTTTCAACAAAAAATAGTAATTACAAACAAAATATTACATTTATCCCCTAAACTTTGTTTCTCAATTTCTTTTATACATTTTAAATCACTTTGTCATCTGTACGGAATAGCTTTTCTCTTCTATGTGACATTCAACTTTTGCACAATCTATACAATTTAATACAGTTTAATACAGGTCTCTGGACCAGGGAGAATAAAACAGCAAGATCCACCGAATGACAGGAGAGATAAAAGGAATACTGATAAACAGACTGTACAGACCTAAACCCCGCCCCCCACCTCCTATCAGCCAATGGCAGCCATCTGAGGGAGATCACAGTATACTCTATAATCTGGTAAATCACTTGTGCAATCAGTGCAAATGATCCAGTTCAGAGTAAGCAAAGTCTAGATCTAGACTCTGACCCGACTGCCTCGCCAAACACCGGGGTCTCTAGTAAACACAAGAGAAGAACTACAGAAATCCATCACGGATTTGGCCCTCTGCAGACACCGTTTTGAAATAAAAAAAAAAAAAAAACAACAACAAACATCCTTTCTAGCGTGAAAAGGAAATAAAACACGAGAGAAACGCAAATTAAGAAGGGTTTGATAAAATTCGCGGGTGCGATGGCATACTGGTTGGAGGAGAGAAGTGGGTCCACCACATTCTATATATTTTTTTTTATGTTTGTTATGTTTTTTTGACTGTGTTCGGAGCTGAGCGAAGAAAAACAACAGGCTAAAAGCAGAATTGTGACTGCAGGCTGGCGAGGTTTAAAAAGAAAAAAAAAAAAAAGGCAAACACTCAAGTGCAGAATGAAAGGTGTGTGTACTCAAAACAAAAAAGTTAAAAAAAAAAGAAAAAAAAAAGCATCTTTTAGAATGTAAACCAGATAGGTGGAGCCCACAAAACTTTTGAGTTTTTTTTTACAGAAGAACATCTCGACTGTCTGGCTTGAGAATTCTGAATCCTTGACAGGTGGTGGAGTTCACTCAATACTATTTACCAAGCCAAACATTGGAGGATTTAAAACTCTTGTCTTTCCTTACGACAATCCTGACTTTGCATTTGAAGGTCATGTTGAAATCATGAACGTCCCCAGGTGAGCAGACCGAACCTTCTAGCACGGGTAGCAATAAAGTTAGTCAAATATAGCCCATGCTAAAGCAAAGGCAAAACCTAGCTAGGTTTCAAATTACTGTATGTGCAAAACCATCCCCATTCAGCATGAAACGAAAAACGTCGCCACTTACTTACCATACTCTGACCTACGGTTGTGTTACCGTTGACGACGGGTTTGGACCTCGCAGCTGCAAGGAAGACAGGAAACCGCACGCCTGCAAATCACTGGAACACCGCCGCTCTAAAAACCACATCACTGTTTACATTACGACAATTTTGTTTGCCTTGGTCGATTAGATTTCCATCTTCTAATTCAAAATATACAATATTAACAGGTTTTCTGTACACTACACCCCGGAAAACCATAGCGATGCATAATCTCTGCATTTCAACATAAAGTGTCCATCTCAATATCACTCTATAATCCTTTGTTTTATAGATTTAATAATACATATATGGCATATATTTATCTTTTCTTTCACTTGATTGAAGAGCTCTTCACCGACAGATGGGGGGGGGGGGGGGGTGGGATTCGACCACATCAGGCTCGGGGAGGGGGGGGGGAGGTTGGCGCTGGAGGGAGGCTGGGAGATTTGTGGTCAGAACATGACACTGGGGTCACTAGGGGGTGAGACAGAGCGGGGTGTCAGACCGGGAGAGGTTGCAGGGGCATGGCAGCGGAGATCACAGCATCATCACCAATCCAACCACTGAGACATTCAGCAGACACCAACTGGCAGAGGGTGAGGAGCTCCTCCTCGGGCTCTGTGTTCGCTCACTTTCAATCCTAACCTCATTTATTTTTTATTTTTTTATTTTTTAAAATAGTTATCACGATAAGCGTTTCCACATTGTTTGCTTCGGTGAACAAACAGAAAGTGTGGTAGCGTGCGTTTTCCCTCCCGCTGAACATGTGGCTCATTTAAAGCCAGCTTATACGGACATGTGTCGTTTTAAGAGAAATCAAATAGTCGTGCCCCCAATCCCGTCTTTTTTTTTTTTTTTTTTTTTCTTAAATCACTAAAATTTCCTGTGGCGCATGCATCCAATGACAAAAGGGCATACAGTTTAAAGGAGAATTCGAATAGGAAAACAAACGCGCGCGCGTGTGTGTGTCTGTGGTTACGGTACGTGTGACAATGACAATTTACAGGAGGTCAGGGCCTGTGCCAGTGTGAAGTCATTGCCGGGTCACGCCAGCCTCGGGCTGAGGCACTCCTTACGTGTTCTTGAGGTAGGCCAACAGGCGGGAGTTGACGGGATTCACTCGAGAGCACGCTCTACTGGGTGTCGCGCCGCATTCTCTAAAAAGGTACCGGCTCGGACCGGGAGATTGTAGCAAACGAGTGAAGACTGAGCACCAGCGAGAAACTGATCAAGTAAAAGGTTAGCGCTGCTGAAAGCCCATCACTGTCAGCGGGGGGCTAGATTTGTTTCCTTGCACGGGACAGGTGTTGGTGAAAGGGCAGGAGCCTGTGGAAACCCAAAAGCGGCACCGATGAAGAAGCGCTCCTCTCCTCAGATCCAGCTACGACTGAGCGTGTTTGGCCTCTAAGAAAAAAAAAAAAAAAAAAAAAAAAAAAAGGTTTGCCTGGACTTAACACACGTCCGTCTGGCACAATCTCACATTTCACAGAGCAGTTGGCGTGATAAAGCGTTATGGAAAAATCTGATTGCGGCGCCTTTACGTGTAGAATCTCTACAGCCTCTGAAAGCACACAAGAACGTACAGGAAACTTGTTCACTGCGGACTCAAAAGCTCCGCCGAAGCTCGACAACTTGGCTGAAAAGCGCTGCCTGGCGCAGGTGGAGGCGGAAAGACCGGATTGCTACACCTTAGCTGCCACTGCACTACCACTTTTAACTAACGTACATGAAACTTGGCACTCAAATCCTGCAGAAAAAAACCTTTCTCCTATTTCTTTCCGAAACCTGACATTACTCCCTGCCTTTATATTTACCAGCGACTGCACACAACAAATAATCTCTTGAACCCCTCTCTCGCTCTTTTCCCGGACTCAAAGCTTGAGCCGCAAGCGCTTTGAGCGTTTCCTTATTTGCGCAAAGGTTATTTCGAAAAACTACCTGCTGGAGGCAAACTTTATCGAAAAGCACCTTACTGAGGTGAAATGTCTGTGCTAGCCCCAAAATGCTAATCACAAACATACTGCAACAGGGATGTCTTTAATATAGATACAGTTTGAATATAGTACTCTGTGATTATGGCAATAGAGACTAAAGTGGCAAAAAAAAAAGCACTGTAAGCTCCAGAAACATGACACTATTGCACTCTGGCGTGGCCTCAACCATCCTGGACCCGTCTCTGGGCTTTTGGGTTTCCATGGCTTCCTGCTAGCGGTTACAACAGTGTGTGAGCGAAGAGTGGTGACAGGAGGAACTGGGCTGAGCAGACCAGGTCCCAGCACTGTGCAGAGTGTTTTTCACATGTTACTGTTGGAAACGAGTGTATGTGCAGTGCATGCGTGGCGTGTGTGGACACACCTTAATACACAACTATTCAATGTTAAGACAAGAGTTGTGTGGCTTGTGTTTTTATGTGTGTGTGTGTGTGTGCGCGTGTGTGTGTGTGTGTGCATGTGTGTGCGTGTGTGTGTGTGTGTGTGTGTGTGTAATCTAGGTGTATGACAGGTGGGATCCATTGGAGATTTGAGAGGTGATGCTGGTGCTCCTGCTCATGCCCTGTTCACTCCTCCCCCCTGATGACGTCCTCCTCATAGCCTGCGGGCTGTTCCTCACCCCTCCTGCGCCTCCCCCGCTCCCCCTCTGACTCCCTCCTCCAGGGTGGTGGAGGCTCCAAGGCGGAGGGCCCCCAGCCAGCATGGGGTGACCCCAGGGCTGCTGTGAGCTGGAGCCCCCCTGGTGATGATGACTATGGTGGCCGCCTCCTCCACCTCCACCGGGCCAGTGGCCGCCCCCCTGAGCACCTTGGCCTCCGCCTCCTCCTCCCCCCCAGCCCCCCTGGGTATCGGGAGCCAGGTTGGTGAGCACCATGTTGCTGAATCCCAGCCGCATGGACTCCGAGTCAAAAGCCTCGATCTCTCGGGCTTGGCGCTCCAGCAGGGAGCGGATTCGCTCCAAGCGCTCATTCTGCAGGGCCAGCATTTCCTCCTCAATCTGGAGGGAGACAGACAGCGAGCTGATAAGTGCAAAATGAAAGATAAGGGCATTACTTCGCCACACACTGGCTGGAAAAAAACACAGCCTTTTAAAAATCTGTTTAAGGAATACAGTATTTTTAAAACCAACAAAACAAGTCATCTGTACACAATGTTTTCTCAAATGACATGGAAGACATTTGTGATCATCGGTAAGATTACAGAATATTTCAGTGCAAATACATGTGAAATACAAGTCGAGCATACAGATCAGGCGGGCGAAACTGAAACGAAACTGAGCTTTGCTTTTCGTGCAAAAACACACCAAACCAAAGACAGAAAGTCAGCGGGTGGCCAATTACTCATACGTGCTGTTCCAGCAAGAAAAGAGGTACGAGCGGCGACTTACTTTCTGCTCCAGCAGAGCCCTTCGCAGGGAGACCCTCTGCTCGAGCTCCCTCCGCTCCTTGTCATGCTGAGCGTCTGTCTGCATCTTGATCTTGCTCTGGTAGGCGTTGAGCAGCTCCAGCTCCTGCTGTAGCTGCATCCTCAGAACCTGACACTCCCCCTCCTGAGCCTCGTCTAACCTCAGCTGAGGGAAGGCGGTGAAACAAGAAGAAAAAAGGAAAAGAAAAATCCATTTTTAATGCAACATGGCATCTGTTTATTTTGTCTTGAAGACATCAAGGAAGAATAATTCATTTTTGTCCCTCATAACTATCCGTGATCTCCATGCAGCCATACTGGCATAGGGACCATATCTGCTGAACAAGATTATTACAAAATGACATTTGCCTCCAAATGATTTATCCGAGACCCCAGGACAGCAAACCGAAAGACAGACTAGAAGGAGTCAGACAATTGTAAGATAAAAGCATAAATGAGAACACTAAGCCCTTCCATTATTTGATCAGTAAAAAATTTGTACTTTGTTGAACTGAAGAACTGGAGGGTGCTGGTGTGGCCGGTGGAATGGATTAGACGGGACGAATAACTATCCGTCTCCACTCCCAAAGCAAGCTGACATCAATTTCTGTTCCGATCCAGAAACAGTCTAGACGATCAAACGTCCGAACACTCCAGACTTCTCTGTCAGTTTTCCTCGTGTACTCACAGCCTGCGTGGAGAGCATTTCATTGATGGAATGGTCATACTGCTCAGCCAGGATGGCCAGCTTCCTGGTCTGCTCCTCCTTCAGTCTCTTCAGCACAGCCTTGTGATCGGACTTTGGCGTGGTCTCCAGCAGATGGTTCCTGAGGGCTTTGTACTGCCTTGTCTGGGTTTTACAAGTCTCCTGGAACTGCTTCTTAATCTGGAGCTCCTTGGACTGAAGACAATAGTGTTGAGTAGATAAAAAGCGCAACAACATAAGTACCATTGTGTAAATATCGCTGTTTAATATCTAAAATTCTAATAGGTTTTAATGTCCACCTCCCAAACAGGGATCATTGTCAGGTAATATGCATGACGTTTATTCTTAAAACTCTTTCCATATAAAAAGCACACTGTTGCTAGTTTGATAGCTAAAATTACCGACACACCCAGATAAGGTTCAGATCAGTGAAGTTGTCCTATCGTTTACTTGAATAAAACAACTTCACTTACATTTTTTACATGCACAGAGGAGGGATTTACCCCCTGCTCATTATAGGAACGACTCACTCAGTAAGAAAGTGTTGTGTGTCTGACTAATGGTTTTCTAAAGCATGTTATTATGATGAATCAATAAATATCCTATTTTCTCCACATTTCTCCATCAGTTTTTTGATTTTGATTTATGTGCTCGTTGAATTTTGTTATGAGGAGAAATGAGGACTCTACCTACCTTGAGGCTCTTGGGCTGCTGTCTGACCTCCATGACATGTTTGCGCCTCAGCTCCCTCTCCCTCCTCTTGTTGTATTCGAGCTGATTGGTGAGCTCCGTCTGGTGCTGGGTGCGAATCAGCTCCGCCCGTGCCTTCTGGATTGTCCCTAGATGTCGGAACTCTAGTTCTTGCATCGACTCGTGATGCCTGAGCAACATGGCGTGCTCCAGGTCCTTCTGTGTCTGCCGTTTGTTCAGCTCCTGGCGACAATGATGTGCGGATTAAGTGCATCAGAAAACTTCCGGTGAAATACTTTTGAGCGAGGGACGGCAGCCGACAGTCCAAGATTACCTCTCTGGCCAGATCCTGTTCTACATTGTGTCTGGTCATTAGGATCCTGCGTTTGAACCTTCGACACTCGAGTTCCAGGTACTGCCTCTGCCTCCTCAACAGGTTGGCCTCCTCTTCCGCCTGGGAATGGGATGTGTGAAGCGTTAAGGACAGACACATTCCAAATTCACAGTGAAGTGTTTGAGTAAGTGGAAGGCAAACAAACACAGTTAGGGTAATGGATTCCAATAGCTTAAGCCAGTCGTCGGTTTATGACGAAGGCATTAAGTGGTTAAGTCGCGATCGCCCATCATAACTCTATTAAGAAAGTCTTGCTCCACAATTCCGAAGAATGGCGTTTGAGACGTTAAAACAAAGTTTCGCATGGGAGCTAGTTGGCGAGCGGAGTGAACGAATGTCATCGTGCGGTGCTATATGAGGAAAACGGCTTTTACATTGGCCTCTCTGGACTAACCTTCCCCAGTACATTTTTCCGGTTCATTGATTTTATCACCGTGTTAGCGTAGATGTAGTTTTGTACAGTACCTATATGAGTTCCGATTCATGGCAAAAATCATTTTACATCACGCCGTGGGAACGAAATTCCGAGGTAAGTCAAAGACCCCTGTATAAAAATGTATCTAGAGTCACCACTTAAGCCTAACTGGTCTGCGTGTGTTATCCTGGAACCCCTGACCTGGAAGTGTTGGATGTTCTCCTTCTGCTTCGACAACCACTCCTGCTTCTCTTTCTTTGGAGTCGACTGGTTCTCGCTCAGTTCCTGCCAAATGTTTACACACAGGCAATGCTTAGGTCCATTTCATTCATTCACTTCTGATGTTTACTCGGATCATAGCTAAGGGCACATTTCTCTCCACACGGTATTTTCCAAGTTAAGATATAATGATCTCAGTATAAAGTGCACAGTAATAAACTCCTAACCGGCAGCGGAGGTGGTCAAAGAGTTGAATCACTGTCTATTTAAAACAAATAAAGCATCACTATATACGGGTTATTGTTGCTATAAACGTAAAGGAGCAATAGGCTCTTCTTGGGCAGCCTGCCAATGCAGGATTAGACTGGGAGTCAATCCAAATTCTGGTTAACTCTAAACCACATGTAGTTTTATTCCCCCCCCCACAACCAATTACATGCATTAATGATGCAAAACATATCTCAAAATAACATTATGAATTTAAAAGTAAGTGCAAAGAAGGCAGTAAACATCTGTGTCCAGTTGACAGAGCACATATCTGCTCACATGCTTAACAACAAAAAACTAGCACCAACAGATTAAAAAAAAAAATAAATAATTTATTTTACCTTTTACAACAAAGCTGTTAACCGAAATGCACAAGTCTTGCCATTTAGCAGACAAAAAGAATAATGCTTCTACTTCCATCAGTTCTCAGTTAAAAAAAAATAAAAAATTCTAAGAAACTACCAGGCTGATTAGGTGATCTGATATGTGCTCATCCAGGCCCAGGGAAGCTTTTTATTAGAGGACATCGTCATGGCGATTCACTCATACACGTATGGATGAGTGGTTCAGGCGTGTCACCTCTTTTAGCTGCTCCTTGCGAAGTTTATACTCCCGCTTCTGCGACTCCAGGAAGCTGCTGAGCTCCTTCTTCTGCTGCACCTGGATGTGCTGCTGGAACTTCTTCTCATCGTTGGCGAACGTCTTCAGCTAAAAACACATTTTTGTTTATCGGACAAATTAGCATGTTCATGCAAGTCTGCAATAAAAACAGAAATGGTGGAAAGTCCAAGAACACTGAATTAATCAGTCAGGTGTATCACAACTGATCTTAACTTCTATCTCTACACACAAAAAACCATGAATGGACGTTTTTAAAGCTATCCTGTACTCATGGGGAGAGCTTATTCTATTACAATTTTCTATATTATTTCTGCGTACACATACATCTTTCTCAAGAGCGGCCTGATGTTTTTTGAGTAGCTTTTCCATCTCTTGGGTGAAGTTGTTCCTCTGACTCTCCAGCTCTTTGTCCAGCCTGAGCCGGTGCTCGTCCATCTCCCCTTTCAGCTTGTTTTCAAGGGCCATCAGGTGCTTCTGATGTTGCCTCCTCATGCGTTTGTATCCCGACATCTGCTCCCGCAGCTCGGAGTCCTGCTCGTGCTCTTGCATCTCTCGGGTCACCTGTCAGATTGTTTGCGGAAAATAGGATCAGCGCGGGCCATTGTTCAGAAAGGACTACCTTGGCATTGATGATTGCTCTTGGGGATGCCAGGCAGGCAGCAAATAAGCGTGAGCCAGTTGGGTCTTACAAGTGATGCTGTGCGGATGGTGGCGAAGTGCTCTCTGTTGCGGTAGTGTTTCCTCGGGGCCTGGGCTGGAGTTGTCTGGGGCTCCGAGGGTTGACTGCTGGCTGCCTGTTCCCCTGACAAACTCTCCTCTTCTTCCTGAAGACCAATGGTGGCAAAAAAGAAAATTAACCGAGAATATCATTGCTGGTAAAAGAAAAGGTCCACCTGACAAAAATAAAACCAAGCGATTTTCTGCTCTCTCTGAAATCCAACCGTGCAGTCACTTGAGCCCGTTTGAAAAAGGGCGTCTTAGTGAAGCTCCGGAGGACTGATTCGTCAAGCAGAAGTTACACTCATTTATCGAGCAATACAAACTAACACGGGAAAGTTAACTTGAGGAAATGTCGACTTGCTTCGTCGGGGCTGTTGATGCAACATTTTCAATAAATGGAACTAAATCAGAGTTCTGCGTCACTTCACCCACCGGTTTGAGGTGTATGACAGAGCTATTGGACATGACGGTGTGGTCTCCCTCCATCAGGTCCAACTCACTGCGGCTGTCCTGGGCTGCCTCGTTCAAACTGTTGACAGAGCTGCTCTGGGAGCTGGCACTGATAGACATGCTGGGAATGGACTGATTGCTGCCGACACTGTTCACTGTTCCTGTGCGACCTCCGCCCGGCTCCAGCTCCTGGAAGTAAGAATTCACAGACAGCGAGGGACAGAGAGAGAAAGAGCCAGGGAGAGAGACAAGAAGACCAAGAGACACAGCGGACAAAGACAGACGCAAACCAATGCATTCCTGGTTATTTCCTTTGCCCAGCAGCATTTCATGACAGTGGAAAATGTAGATCCGTGCACAGTTCTTGATTTTGGGGTGGAAAAAAAATAGAAATAAATCACAGACCTCATCACAATCCTGTGCCTCCGCAGTGGGTCCGTTGTGGGCTTCCTGAAGGAGAATCTTCTTCATCTTGCGGTACTGCAGGTTGTCCAGCTCTCGCACTGCATCCTTGGTCCTCTGTATTAGGTCCATCAGCACAGAGTCTGGTCGTTCTCGCTGCAGAAAAGCATGCTAAAGTGGACAATAAGACAGTAATAATTAGAAACGCTTCAAAGAGGAGGACGGCAATGCAGTGAAATTTATGTCCAGCAGTGTAGTCCAATTTTAACCATTAATACATCGAGGAAAACAACAGCTTTTTAGAACACTTAAGAAGTGACAGAAGCCATCAACAGCTTTTTAGAACAGTTGACGAGTGACACAAATCATGTTGAGCCATTTTGTCTGGAGTCAAACCAAAAGTAACAAGCTAAAATTACTCAATACTTCAGCAGAGCAAAAGAATCAGAAATGGCAAATTCTCTTGTCAACAAAATGTGTGGGCTGACTAGGGCTGTAACAATTCAACCAACACAGGATTTGGTGCAACAGATGACACAATGCTTGCTATTTCATACACTAAAAACGAAAAGAAAAAAAAACATCATCTTTGGAAATTCTGAAGTTTATCGTGACCTTGATAGTAAAGGAAAAAGATAATTGTCTTTCTCTTCTATGGGCATAAGTTACAGAACTGAAATTGCCATATTTCTTGAAGCAAGTAGGACCAACACTGCTCCTTGTAATAATAGTCAGTTGTTTGTGCACAAGTGCACATTAATGGAAAGAGAGCAGTATGTTGGTACAATATCTACATGGATACGTGGACCTGAAGTAATCCATCAACAAATAAAACTTAAAAAAATATAAGAAAACCCAAGTTAATGAATAGAGGATGATCCCCGCACAGAGATTAGAAGCATTATCCATTTTAATGGAAGGTAAAGTTGGACAGCAAAATAAGGAGGATCAGCAGAAATGACTTTAATGTGTTTAAAACTAGAAGAATAGTTCAAGTTTATAAAAAGAAGGATGTTGTGTGTGCTGCCGCCGTACCCAAAGGACTACTTCCATTAGTCCATTAGTGGGCTAAGTGACAGTTGCTCAGTTACTTAAAAGTTAGAAGCAGAACCCACATCTATACAGTAATTACATCTGTGTTCCATCTACAAAACTGAGCTGTGTATGTGTTTCCACACTTCATATTCTAGTTGTGTGTGTGTGTGTGTGAAGTAGGAAGCAGAGGATTAATGGATCAAAATAGAAGCTTATGGGAACAGAACAGAGTGCAAACATCAGAGAGAGATTTGTTAACAGGGGGTTTGTAAATCTCCATCTTAACACACTGCCCCTGTGCTGTTAGTGCGTTGTCAATGTTTATTGTATGTGTGTATATGCTTGCGCACACTTACACCAAGCATGTCATCGGAGTGTGGTCTGTCCTGGGGGATTTTCTGAAGGCAAGAATCGATGAAGTTTCTGAAGTAATCAGTCCTGGGTGAAACAAATTAAATTAAGCACAGAATTGAAACAAACAACTACAACACATTACAACACGGTATGTGATGGCAGATACTGCTTTCTGATATATCCAATAAATGCCTCTGTATCTGTGGTCTCTGTTGTTGTCTTGTTCAAAAACACAGCAGAACAGGACAGTGCAAAACAGCATATACAAACTGTATTTAGAAAGAAAGATGACAATAGACAGAGAAAGATTAATACTATTAAAACAGAGACAATATAATTCAACCACTATTCAAGAAATGTATACAGGAGATGTATTTCCAGGTCTATAAAATACATACTTTTCTTGCTTTGATGGATCTTTGCTACTTTAGTGCATTTTGGGTGATTTAATTAAAGTACATGAGTACTACATGGAAGTGAAGTGAAAATTCTTAATGTGCTAATGGTGACTGTGTGTGTGTGTGTGTGTGTGTGTCGCCTCACCATTCACTGGATTGCAGTGTGGGACTCTCATTCTGCGCTATGTGGTATAAGGCACTCATTGCATTCATGTTAAACAAGGGAGGCTTCCTCTCCGCTAGAATAGAAGTGACAACCATTACTATGTGCTTCCACTCCATACTAAAAAGGTTCACTCACATGTGTATTGAACAGCTTTGTCAAAAGACAACGTCAAGCATTTGCATTCATCAAACAAATCTTACTAACGTTCCCTTAAATGCTAGGAAGTTAGGTGACATTGTATCCAGCCCTTTGAAATGGCAAACATTCTGCCAGTAAGTTGAAATGCTGTACAGCAAATGAATTAGGAGGCTCTACTTTGCTGAAAATAAGACCGTTGCGTTTGGAAAAATGATCATGCTAAAGTACATATGCTTCTGCCACCCCCAAATCCACTGACTTTTAGCTAAAGACCAAAATAGCTGTGTGGTACTGTTCAGTGTTGTTTAGCATGGCTGATGATTCATTAATGGAAAGTGAAGAATTCTGTATTATGGCTTCTAAATATCCATGGCAACTGGATACAGGTTGTACGTGTAAATGCTTAACTTTTAACTCTTTTTTTAGCCATTAAAAGAAATCAGCAACGAGAGACCTCTATGCAGAAGAAAAATCAATTAAAAGTGACGCACACGGTTAAGCACATTTCTTTTGAACTACTTGACCGGTTGAGAGGTGGGTTATTTTCAGTTTTACATCTGCAATGCTACAGTCATCCTCTTGTGTGTTCGCAACCATTTGGATCTCTTAAGATCACATTCACCAAAGCAGCAGGGGCAGTTTTCTGACGCAGATGTGAGCTCAAACCATAAAAAGTGAAATAACGCGGATTTTTCTTGGACTGAATCGACATCCTAAGATGCCTGTAAGGATATTTTGTTTTGAAATGTTTCTCCCACACAATAACTGCTGCACAGCAGGTCCACACTGACCCAAAATGTGTGCGCACTACACTGAGACCAGGTGTGGAATTTGAATTGAGCTCTGACTCACTTCAATATTTATAAATGCCAGCCTTTGCATGGAAAGGTTTTCTGTCCTACATTTGTTTCAGATGTGAGGATTCGCGCTCACTTACCCAATTCTATACAAGTGATCCCTAAAGACCAGACATCCACTTTCCCATCATACTGGCCCTCGTCCATTGCCAGAATCACCTCTGGGGCCATCCTATATGGAGGACCAAAAGATGGGGTACAGATATTACAAGAGCAACACAAAAAACTTCGCCCCCCTCAAAAAGGCCATTTTTAGCCACTCAAATCCTTCAGCGTGCTCAGCAATGCCTTAACTTAGAAAATGCATGGTTCCTCACTCTTTCTGAGAGACCATTTTTCATCACTTCTCAGTAGATACTGGGAGGAATAACACTTACATGATCTTCTCCACAGATTCCTCTTTCTATTAATAATACCACTGTTAAAATGTCAAGATCTGTCTTTATAAGTGAGGTCATTTCTTCAGCACATTTTTGGTATATTTTAAAAGTAATTTGCAGGCAGTTTTCCCCTAAGTTTATTTTGTAGTTTAACATTTTAAGAACATTTTGGGTTTGTGAGAAATTTCAGGAAAATTAAAAAACAAATCAGTACAATTAAACAATTGAAGAAAAGAAGGGTTTAAATATTCAAGAATATGCCGGAGATGGATGGAGGATGTAGCGTAGGATCTTTTGATTTTCCTCATGATTTCCATGAATGGGAAAATGGCAGAACTGCTCTCCTGATTTGGCAGGATGTGCGAGAAACCCAAGAGGCGCTCGGAAAAAACACCCACAAAAGATAATTTCAATTTTCGGGTCAACCTTTTTTTTTTTTACTAACCAGTATGGTGTTCCGACAAAGGAGTTGGCAGGTGAGGCAATTGAGGCCGAGCCAAAGTCTGCCAGCTTGACCTGCCCTGGCTCAGTCAGCAAGATGTTGCCTGCCTTCACATCCCTGAGAGACAGTCATAAATAGGAATGTGTTGCGGCAGGTGGATATGAGGCATTTTAGAAACCATATGTATCACGTACATTTTTTTTTATAAAAAAACAAAATCAGTCACCTGTGGATCATGTTGTGGGAATGGAGGTAGGCCAGCCCCTGCAAAGCACCATGTGTTATGGCAGCAATCTCGACTTCTTGTAGAGGCTTTTTGTGTACTGAAGAGGAAAAACACAAACAATGAGCAACTCCCTCTTTCAAATTTGCAGATCCAGTCCCACTTCAGCATCTCAACTCTCTTCAAAAAGCATGAGAGCGGTCACAAAACAACAAAAAGCAAATAACACACTGGTCACGTGCTCACCTTCAAGAAGATCGGAGGCTGAGCCGAGACAGTACTCCATCACCAGCTATGGAGACATCATGCAAAATTAACATATGAGCCCATACGGCAGCAGGTAACAGTTTGATACCTTGTATGTGAGCAGGCGACATACCCATGCTGTATGTTCACGAAGGTAACATCCTTTGTACTCTATACTGTTGGGGTGCCGGATCCTTTGGAGAAACTTAACCTCCTTTATAATATCCTGCCATTTCTGGGGAGGAAAGAAAAAAAAAAAAGAAGACCAAAATGTAGCACACAAAAAATTGCTAGGGTTTGAAGAGTATGCATTAAAAGTGTAGAGATTCCCGACACAATGCAGCCAAGTTGTTCACTCCATGATATGAAGCCTTTTAAACAACACTTGAAAAAAAACTCTTAAGCTAATCTGGGTGGGTTAATTGAAAGTAAGCTTTGTAACCGACGCACACAATGACAGCTGGAAGCCTCTCACTCGACCCTGTATGACCTGCCGCCACTGAGTGGCTGGAGCAGTCAGGGTCGAGGGCCTTGCTCAAGGGCGCCTCCTGGTGATAATAACAGAGGGGAAAGTGCTGCTTCATCTTGTTTCCCGGCCCAAGTGTACACCTGATCTAGGGACTGAACTGGCAGCCAGAGCTATATTTAAATATTTCAATAATATCAAGACGTTAAGAAAAGTTTTTCTAATGTTGGTATATATCATATATATTTGCTTAGGAATGGAAACATGATACACAACAAAGACAAACATGTCCTCTGCAAAGCCAATGCTATATTCTTCTGGTAATTTCTTGTTGAATTGTCATTAATCTGAAGTGTATTTCCAGATTTTCACAGTAATGACTGATTTTCAGCAATTTCTTAATGAGGTTTTTGGCGAATATGTAAAGACTCTAAAAATTACTAATGACCGACTGAGTCATAAGTTAGGGGTGAAATGGTTATAGAATTTCCAAGATGCGCAATTATAGCAAAGAACTGACCGGATGTAGGTGATGCAAATCTGTACCACAATGTTTATTATATTTAGATATATATATATATATATATATATTAAAAAAAAACAAAAAATCGTGTCAATACCACATTTAGTCAATCAATATACAACCTGACCCAAGTGAAACTTATGCTTACCAGTAAAGACGTGTCAGGATCTTTTGCTGCAAAGAATCATTTCAGTATAATCAATCTTGTCTCAATTGTCTCACCTCATTAGACTGTTTTCCACTATAAGACATCTTTTTAATTGCCACAACCTCATTCGTGCGTACATCTCGTGCCTGAGAAGCAAAAAGCACATTGTCAGTGAAGAATTCAGTCTACCATCCCCTACAATTACATCTATTTACATTTTCCTCATCAAGGATGCTGTATATTTGACCCAATTCTTTTTATTTGGGCTACAAGTGTTCTTTTAAACCACAATGTGCGCAGTTCATATTAAAGACCAAAGTTTCCTCGAGTTGCTTATTCAATACCCTTATTATACCCTGATATTGTATTATTTGGAGACGAACAGAGTAGCTAATCAAAATGCACACATTTAGATCGCATTACTGTCTTGATATCCAGGAGGGGGTTGTGCAAAGCCTGGCATAAGCAGACCAGATCCACACTGAATCGGTCTCTTCTAACACAATTAATGTATGATTTTCACGGGGCCGCAACATAGTATAACAGCAACAAGGCCATGGACACAAGTTGCTCAACCGAGGATAACTCATGGAAAATATGATGCACTAATCAGATGCAATCGGGTGCAACGTGGCACCCGCTCTGTGTTATAACAAAAAATCTTTCCCATTCAAACCAGCCAGATAAATGGTTGTGACTAGCGTGATATTGAGAGGAGGTTGAAAATCCAGTAATGGTGATGGTGCAGGGCTGTATGAACAATATGGGTAAGATTAAATGATGTGGCAGATATGTCTGGTAGACAGTCTAGGCTGTGCAGAATCTGTATGTTAAATAAACAAATGTAACCCAGAACAGGTATGATTCAGCTGACTGAGTCCCTGACTAAACAGTTCTTTACAAAGATGTTTTCGATTGGTTAAGGCCTTCATAGAAAAAATTGCCATACAAAGTAGACGGCGCCAAAGCTGCCATGTCCAATCTCTCGGAGGTCAGAGAAAAGTTTCTCTGGGTCTTCTTTGAAGAAAAGCTCGGCCACCTCCGGATCCTTCAGGCTCCCTGCCCTTACAGAGGAGGGCATGCTGGTTAATGTAGTCCCTTATCACCCACGCAAATGGGACAGGACAATGTGGGTGATGAGCGACGCCAAAGCAGCCGAAGATTCATCTGCAGTAATGAAGGGGTGTAAATGACCACCACATGGGCACCTAAAGGGACAGATGGGATGAAGGGAAAGAGAAACAAATAGAGAGAGACAAGTGTTAAATTTCGAGATAAATGAAACGTCTATTTAAAATCTGTAAATAACAAATGTCAGTGTACCAACACTGAAGAGGAAGTAAGCAAATCTTGTGAAACAAATGTGAAACTAACATACAAATCCGATTTACAACCTTTGAATAATAACACAATATAAATGATTAACAGTACAAATTGGAAAAACTGAACGTTGTAATATTCAGAGGAAGATATATTGCTCCAAAGTATACCCATTTAATGATATCAGAACACAATCATAAAATGTTTCTCCATAAAAGTTCCCTTTACCACCTTTGACATGATGATTAGCTTGCGGTCACACCCCAAGTGCTGGACCACTCATTGCAGAGTCATCACAACTACATCACTTTAGGTAGCTTCAGCAGTTATTGCAGACCTGTATGCAGCTTCACTGACTAGGCAATGCAATTACCCCAGCTCAAGAATCAATTTCATGTCCGTTTCACTGCGTGGCCCTGAATAATGTAGGGTGAGCTCTTTATGATGATCAATTAGCAGGCCAAAGGTCAAATTTTAAGTACTTTAAACTAGAGCTGGGTTTTTTTCAAAGCCATTGGACTAGCACGTGGGGGTGCTACTATAATGCTAGCAGTGAGTGTGCGCATATTGTTTTTGTACCTTACACTATTGATTGCACTTGGTGGAGGAGTTAGAATTTGCACTGTGGTTAAAGATCCCATGAGTTCTGTATGTTAAAAAATAATTTTAAAGGGTGTACAGTGTTGTTGCTCCGATCGAAATGTTTGTCTAAGGGTTGAGGGTTTTAATAATATTGTGGGCCTCTGTTATGTCAGCATCCTTTACAATTTTTTTTTGTTTTAAAACGACAACAGCATATTTAGTCAAGGACCATTTTAGAAATCTGAAGAAAAGGTTTCTCTGAACCTCTTGGGCAGAGATGTTGTGTCAGTCATGTTATGAATGAGCTGGAAAAACTACCTATTACCTAACACAGCATCCCACTGTATAAAAGTCAGTTTTGTCTGATACAATACTATTGCTTATGCTGTCCATCCCTTCACTTTGGAATGAGCCAAGTACAGGGTGAGAGACCTGTGTATCATAGATGTTCTGCTGGCTGGACGTCGTAAACTACGACTCAATACTAAGAAAAGTGTCCAACTAACTTGGGTAAAAGCACAAAAGTCAAACTAATAACAAAACAAGGGAAACAAACTCTCAAGGACAACAACTTAGGGAATCCAGAAGTGGCTTCTTGGAATACTTTTTATGTTGGATTCTCGTTAGTAGACAAACCCTCACAATAGCCTCATTCTGTTTTAATGCTTACAGCATTATTAGATAAGTAGAGTCCAAAATTAACTTTTTACCTCACTGGTCATGGGGACTGATAGACGATAAAATCCACAGGGCAAACATATTTTTGATCCGCCAAAATACATTTTTCTATTTCGCAGAACCCAATGAATATTAGGTTCTTGAAGCAAGTTCCGACATCGATACAAGGTAGTGATTTTTTTAATGTAATAGCTGGTATCTGAGTGGCATTGAAAAGCTGTCGAACTAGATGTGGGTTCAACAATATGCTGTGGCATGGCCTTCAACATTCAACAATAGATGTCACTAACACACAAAACCAGATACAAAAAACACAATGCATGAACTGTTAATCAAACAAATGGCATTAGCAAGCCTGATAGTTACTTCAAAACCTCTGCTCAATATGAACGTCATTGGTATTACATTAATTCATTGACAAATAGCCAAAACTCCACACATAAAGGTTTGGTGTGTGGGGGTGGTGTCACTCATCTGATCTGTAGCGGTTTTATTTCAGACTGCAGCAGAAAGATCTGCGGCTCACAGCTGGCCTGGAGATGTACCTTGTATGGATGCTGCTAGACTCGAACGATTCAACAGCATCACCTTTAACAAGCAATATGATTAAAAACAAAACAAAAAAAACATCACTGTAATTCATGCTTGGCTGAAAACCTAAATTGTAATAGACCCGTACTGATATGCTAACATTAACATTACAACAAACCTTTAAATTCACCGGTACACACTCACTCTTTCTCTTGACCACAGTTTCTAAACACACAGCCTACGCACAGAGCTACTCCTTAAAGTGAGTTTACTACTGGAGATGCTTACAGCTGATATGGTGCCAAGTGCAATACAAATATCAAAGCCCTGCATTTAATTTCATAATACACATATAGCCGTAGTGGCTGCCATAATAATCATAGAAATAACAACAATAATATGCAAAGGAAAAAGGGAATAAGATATAAGTATTTTAGCACCCGCAGATATTTTGGCAAATATGAAAATTCTAAAGGTTAATAATCTTTGTTGAAGATACCTGGACCAATGAACATCGTTTCAACATCAATAGCTGGTTGGACTGAGGTTGTGACATCAATGTCGGGATATTCAGCAACTGCTGCAAAGTTATGTAATAAAAAAATTAATAAATAAACAATATCTGCAATGTTTACTCAAAAATATCAGCTCTGTATGAGAGACTTACATTACTTTTTTTGGTACAATGATTTTACAGCAATTGGATTTATTAGAATGAAATGTTCCCTTCAGTTGTGTATGGAAAAAGAAACATTATCCTTGACATGATGTGTGTATATTCCTTATATAATTGATAATTCATAGTACTAAAATGAAAAAAGGGTGTGTATCTCTCTCTCTCTAAAACAAATGTACCAACACACAAAAAACAAATCAAAGAGGACTGAACAATAAGTCACAAGACTGACTGTGGGAGACATGGAGTGGTTATCATTAATACACAACTTGTTCTGCCTCAGTGCTACAGAAACAGTTTTCTTTCTTGATGTATTATTGAACTGATTTTCCTCTGCAGTGTAAAGCCACCAACCGACCAAATACAGGGGCAAGCAGTAGCTAATTTGCCATGGGGTTTAATAGAGAAGAAGCAAGAAAGGTGATAAGAAATAGTCAGCCATTTTATTGATCTCTATTAGGGAAATGCCTTGGCATCAGTCAGGCAGCTTCTTAAGCACAAAGAGAAGGAATGTACCAAGCAGGGGACCTTAGAAAGCTCGAATATGATCACTAATGAGACAGTGCCTACAGCTAACATTGACAGAAACCTGATACTCGGTTCAGTTAAATCAATTTTCAGGACTGGTGTAACTTTCCTCCACAAAGCTCTGCCATCAGGCACAAGTAACACGCAGAATGAGTTGCTGCACATCTTTCCACTCGTGTTCTGAAACTGCTACTTTTACTACTGTTCAAATGAGATAAAAAAGCACTTGACAATGACATTCTCGACAATGTCAATGAAAATGCAGACATGAAAAAAACCCAGTCAGGGCATTCCAACTGATTTCAAATGATGGCATCCATGTGCTATGCTAGATGGGCTGATCCTTGAAATATTACAGAAACACCAACATTAATAACATGGACACTGAGGTAACCATCCTTACATCATGGAGGCTTATGAATGAGGATTTTTGTATCGGGAACAAAATAGCAGGGTTGGTTCTTTCTGCCGTTCCTGCACCCAACACAAGCACTGCTCATCCCAGCTGTTCAGAGACAATGTTAATTTCATGACCTACTTGTGTGCTGCTGTTCAGATGGCTCATACACCATGCTTCTGCCTCCCAACTGGAGAGTGAAGTGATCCCACTGCTTAGACTGATAACTGATTGAGTCTCTCTCTCTCGCTCACTGTCAAAGAATGAAAGCTCTTTGGGTTCTATGTCAACAACAGGCTGATTTGTGGCCCTGTAGAACTGATGGTAAAAGAAGAGGACCAAAGTGATCAAAAATCTAAGAGCACTCAACCCATTCGGTTTCTCTTCACAATGTAGACGATGCCATGATTCAAAGAATTAAACTGGATATAAACGGGCAAAAGCTGTTTGACATCTCTAACAGAAACACAAAGGGGGCTGGGTGTTAGGCCTTCAAATTAATATCAAAATTGTCAGATATTCGTCTAAATACAGTTTAACTAATATTTCTTATTTTGATTGTTTTCAAAAATTTGTTTAGGTTTGACCACATTTTATTTGAGGCCATCATCACTCAAGCCGAAATGGGTCAAAGATTGCAGACAACAAAGTAGTGTTTAAAGAAGGCAGTTCATCAACACACACTGGGGAAGGCACTAGCCCAGACAATTGACATGAGCACGATTTGGTGAGACATTCTTAAATGTGGTGTACATGCCTTTCCGGTTAATTATTCGGCCCTATATAAAAACTTTAAAAGTTAAAATAAAATATTTTCCAAGTTAAACCAGTATAGGTAATCTGTCATATCATACAGAGACAATAGTGGTGATGTGACAGAAGATGAAAATTATACAACAGTTCATATCTACAATTTACAGCTAGAAATGTGTGAAAAAAATTTGAGAGTGTAGCTGACTAAAATGCTAACTGCCAATTTATATTTCAAGTGTTAGAATCTGTGTTTTGTTGGAAGCTTACACAGTATCCATGCTCCATCGCTTGAGAATCAGCCTACCCACTCCATAATGCTACTTGCTGTTCAGTGACAGTGTCCCTCAAATACCATGTGCGAGTACATTTAAGCACAATATTGACTCATACTACAATTAGGATATGACATTTGCTGCTAAAAAAATGATCTGAATGGTCTCTTTTCAAGTTAACTGCATATGATAGACTTTCAGACACCTGGCTCATGTCAGATGAGCAGTGCAGAGGGATTTCATGTTTTACTGGTCATTCTATCACATTCGAAAATAGGCAACATTCTGTTCAGTCATTTAGGGGAAAGTGCAAAGCTGTTTTCCTATGAAACTCCAGGAGGAGCTACCCTTACCCAAGCATTTCACTGCATGGAGGTGAGTCTGAGTCTTCATTTTGGGGATAACTATTCTTTTAAAAACAACAGCAGTGCCGTAGCATTGAAACATCAGTGGTTTCCCACAGAGCCATTCAAAAATAGCAGATTCAACTCTGTAGCAAGTGAAAGGGAATCAACCGTGCTGCAGTAGCTGAGGAAGAGGTGCATAGATCCTTCAGTGACGATAAATGCCGTACTGTTAAAAGTTTTAATACGAGAATTTTACAAGCACAAGCGGCTTGTTTTATCAAATAAAAAGAGATGAGAAACATTTAGGACTTCAGGCATTGGTAATTTGCATGTTTTATCGTAAGCAAAAGTTTGGAATGAGCTTCTCTACTTAAAAGAAAAAAAAAAAAAATCAACTGAGTTCATGTATCAAAAAAAAGTACTAACTTTGGCTGCTCTATCATGGAGCACAGAGCACGTGTCAAAGCTGTATAGGAGGTGGAATGAAATTGAACTAGTTTATGTAGTTTTATTAACCAAGGGAACCTGATCAGTTGAGGTTTCACGGAGAAAGGCAATGGGGGTGAAAAACACACTCTGGTTTTGATATACCTCCATTTTTTCTGAAGATTTGGGATTGTGCCGGCTGAAAGACTTGATAGAGACATTCTTTAAGCCTACATTGTTGCTGAGCTATGTGATTCGTTTTTACATTAACTGTCACAAATTAAAAAAACAACAACAGAGAAGTTCACAGGGAAAAATGACTTCCCGTCTGAGGTGATGACAGTGCACAAACATCAAAAAATCTGGACAAAAAAAACATTTTGCTTTTAGGTGTCCCTCTTACAACCCCTGGCTAAATGACTGACAGGATTGTACCAACAACTTTGTTTCATTGTGTCATTTCTGGAATTTGATGATGATTGAAAGCTGTCAAACAAACGTGGTGAAGTAGTTACCACCCCCCCACCCCCCGGGATTTAAGCAGGAGCGTCCAGCTCAATAGCATTAAACTAAAATATTTAAGTAAAGCCCAAATACTACTAAAGTGTATTTAAGAACACTCCTTGAGTAAATGTGCTTGGTTATTTGCCACCACTTGTGGGTGACTGTCATCAAGTTGGTAGACTAGCAGGCAGGACAGGCTTTGCTTCAATCTCTAATCCATTTTTCCTTGGAGACACTTAAAACTATTATCTACTGTGTCCACATTCAGTACCCCTGACATAACTGACATAAAACACAACATATTATTTAACGGATGTTTTCTGGCACAGCTCTGTATCTCTCATTAACAACAAGTCCTTGAAAATAGCAAAATGGGAGAACTGCTCCTGCTTGGGCATACACTTGGGTCCTGACAGCCATGCAAATACATAAATGGACAAATGACTGGTGCACACATCAAGGCAGGTAGTGAGGAAAATAGGGTAGGAAAGACAATATCGGACAAATAACAGATCACCTTTAAACCTTTAAACCAAAGGGACTGTGTTCATCACCAGACCCCAGGAAAAACAGGTGGAGTACTCATACTGCAGAGGCTATTTGACAAAGAGAGAGTACAAAACAGAATGTGTGGGTGGATCAACTACCAAGACAATGGAAATGCGCGGTTCAACCTTATTCCAAATATGCTAAATGCTTGTCATCCACATTTTAGGCGGAGAAGTCACGGATAAGGCGGCAAAGGACTGGCTCGCTGAGTGATAGTCGGTGTTACGCAATATCAACAGTGAAAACAGAGGAATGCGACTCACGTCAGTGCACAATAACAGCCATCAACGGGCGATGGATGCGAACTCTGTCTCTAACACCCGACAGTTGCACTGGAAAGCAGGGACATGTCTGTCTCCCCAAAACCAGTGTGGTTTGTAAACAAGATACCAGGGCATGTACGTGCGACATTCACAGGAAATAGTCTCGACCAATGTCACGTACCGCCACACAGCAAACTAACCGCCGCTCGAGCAGATAAGCAAACTTTGAAAACATACCCCTTCGGAGCGGAGTTTCACTGACAGCCACAGTGGACAAAAACAAGAATGAGGGAGTGGCACTGTTTGTAACGATAGTTGCATAAAGCGGATTAGCAAGCCAACGTAGCTGGCTATCCCTGCTTTAGGTAAAGCAATCTGTTACCATTATTCACAACAATCCTAATCGCTTACGTTTTAGCTTGCTAGCTATGCTCTCCACACATCAACATTATTTGTCAATATATTACCTCAGCAGTCAACACATCAAAACATGGCTGGCTGAAGCTGTCCAGCGGAGCAGACTCAAATCGGTCGATGTCACAGACCGGGCAAATTGTGACAGGAACTTTCAGATTGCTAGCAAATAGCAACGAATGTAGCTGACTTAGCTCGCTAAGTTGGCTAACCTATGTTGCAATCTATTGCAACCGTGCTCCACTGCAGCATGTAGCTAGCGCCAGGGAACCAAATCAAGCTATCAGTCGTTGGCGAAATGCTTCTGTCAGCCGCCAACTTACCTGGTCAAAATGAATCCGCAGAGGATGAGACGTCCGTATGATGAGCCGATTTATCCAGTCACACTCGATTTGCCAGATAAATTCGGTTGAAGAGAACGTGGAGGCAGCGCAGCCCAGAGAAATCAAAGTGGGGAAATCGCTAGCTCAAGGGTTAGCGATGCTAATTCGCTATTCCAACAGCTGTATAATTGCCCAACCCAATAAAGACTGTCTCACACAAGCCTCGGGTCCTGCTTAATTGCTCACTTCAGCAATAATCGGTGTTTTCTATCTATATCAGCCGGAAATAATTGATGTCATCTTGAGGCGAGCTGACCGGGCTAACGACATTCGGGCATTAACTGTCATAACGTACTGGCAGGCAGTCTACTGGCCACATAACCTAGCTGCTAAGGATGGGCAGTGACTAGCAAAGTTTCTCCTCGATCGGCAGTTCCCTAAAAATGGCGGCCAGGAGAATCACCTCCCTTCCATAGTGAGAGTCGAAGAATAACTGAATCGACAGTTTGGAGTACTGATACGACTGTATCGCAGATGAATGTAACAGTTGTTTTTTTTCTCAAGAGAGGCTTGTTGATGCTGCGTTACCACGTCTTACGGGGTAAAACCCACTCCTTCGGTCAGCTCACGCTCTGCGCCCGGTGCCTCCACCGGCTGCAAGCATAGGCGTGTTTGTGTTTGTGAAAGAGAGAGAGAGTGTGTGTGTGTGTGTGTGTGTGTGTGTGTGTGTGTGTGTGTGTGTGTGTGTGTGTGAGGCGACCGGAGAAAACTGCATGAACATTATGTCTACCGACGCAGTATCACTCCTGTTTAATGCAGGTGAATATAAACAATCCAAGTATAAGTCACCCATCTCCCTTCCCATCATCCGTTTGAATGTTTGTCTGAGCTTCTAACCTGATTAACAGTTTGCCTTAATCTGACCTCTACTATAAATAGCGTGCTGTGAACTTGTAGCGCAAAAATGTGTTGTTTTTCTTTAATATCCAGCGATTTGACATTCTTAGGATGTTGCGAAAGATGTTGAACATTTGCATCAACAAATCGATCAGGCCTGTTTTTTTTTAAAACCGAAAAACACAACGGTTCTAGAACGCTCTATGGGTCAGACAGAAAAAAATACAATATGTGAAAATGACACTAATGTGCATCTATACAAGAATTTTTGTTTCTAAAAAAAAAATAAGGGGAGATTTGGATGGCGTTTTGTCCGCTCCATCAGTCAGGTGTTCAGTCAGTATCCCCCTAAGCCTGAAACACATATAGTTCCTCACGATGGCCAATTTCCACGAGCAACGGCCCGGATATCTCGTCGGTTTGGACGCTTCATTTAAAGAGGGTTAAAAATAATATTTTTAATCTGCGTTGAACAAAATATAGGATAGTCGCAGTGTTCATGGAGGCAGCGAGGTTGAAGACGGACATTCCACAACAGGCTGCAGATTCAGTGTCCAATCAGCGTGCAGAGAGAGCCTCGGCGTGCTGTGATTGGCTGCCCGGCGGCTCTGTTGTCATGATGATGGCTGTGTGGTCTGTTTCCAGGCACAGAAGTATACTGAAGCAAATGATATGGATGGATAGGCTGTAGAACTTTCTGTCCCCGACACACGCACTCATTCATAATGTAACATTAATCCCTCGCTCTTGTCAAACTAACTTTGCCCATTTACATTTATCTCCTTATGCTGCATGCTTAAGAAACAGCCATGCAGTCACAAAATAAGCAAATAATGTAGCTGTGCACAAAGGTGTGGGTGTTCCGGAGAGAAGCCGACACTGAGCAATGATCTTGTGTATTGCCTGATTCCACATGCTTAAATAATGATAAAAAAGTCCTGAGTTCAATTAGCAGTTCTGTTAATTACAGATGGCTGACCTGTAATTTTTCCTAATTCGGCCCATTTCATTTAGCTCTCTTGGCTCCATGGTTCCATCAGTTCCACCAGCCATTTCCTATTATTGGGCTCTATTACATTTACATTCACTCATTTCTCACTGGCACTGTGTCCAACTTTAACACTGTGATTGAATAAGAGCACAAACCATGATATTTCTATTTTTAAACCCAAATGGAAATTGAAGAGAAAAAAAAATTGTACAATAGTCCTGAAGGCATTCTTTAGACTTGTTAACTCTGTTGTGCTGAATGGTAAACAGTGATTTCTGGAAAATCAAATACACAGGTTTGTGTGATGACTAAGATATGCTTTTTCTACTTTCACAAGACTGGTTTCGTAACAGTAATCTCACATTCTTCAAAAAGACATCTAGGCAAAACAAGGATTCAGGTAAAGGTTTAATGCTGGACAATGAGAAGCCTGTGTGTGAGTTGACTATGTTTACTGCACCTGTCCTAACATTAAAACACATTAACATCAATTAACACAGATTGTTCTGAACATTACATTGGCACTATATGGGCTGAAAAGAAAGCAATAAAACTCAAATCTGTCAAATGGTTCACATGGATACTGAAACATCGACTGCTGGCAGAGGGTGTGCAGGCATAGCTGAACAATGGTACAAGGCAAATACAGTGCTTACAGTTTTCTACTGATATGTTTAAACTCAATTTATTGTGATGTAAATGAGTGTTTGATATGAAAATATTAGAAGAACTACAATTGATCACTGAGTGAAACGTTTGTTGCTCATATATAAGTTGTCACGAGAACCCACAGGTAAGATTGTACACCAAAGGAAGAGGAGGTCACAAAACAAGATAAGTTTAACTCTTAATAAACTACTACAATATGAAATGGTATGCACAAAAATATGTGAGTATGAAGATGAATAGAAAAGTAGTGAATTTGTCTTGAAGGAAAGGGGTAAAAATGTGTCCACGGTCATTACAAAAGAAGCATTCATCTCCAAAACAAACTTGTTTTCAACCGAATCTCCTAAATATTTGCTTGGTTATGTTTAAAGTGTTCTTTTTGTTTTCCTTTTTCTTTGCAGAAGATGTATACAACTTTTGGAATGTATCCTTAATTTCCTGTAACTTAAAACATTCACCAAAAAAAGGCTGTCCTTTTATGTTTCATTTCAGAAATATTCTTACATCACTCCAAAGTTCCAACACATTATCTGCTGACAAAGCTGCAAACAACATTTGATCTGATTCAAGATCAGGGTTAAATGGCTTTGAAAACCCTTCTGTCACTTTTATCAGAATTTCTTAAACACAGGAAACATACAATGAAATGAAATTATTTCTTACAGTATCCATACCCAATGTTTGCATTCATCCAGAGGGACGAGGCAAGTTACCAAACTGGTATCAAGCATCTTCCTGGGTGTGCAGAAACTCTGATACCTGTGTACAATTCGCTGCATGTGGCTCTCGCTATGCCTTGCTTCTATTAGCCACTTCTGACAGAGAGGCGTCGTCTTTACTTCTCCCTGACCACCTCTCTGGCTCTGCTTTCGAGGTCACGACAGTCTACGTGACTGGGTCCTCGCGGGAGTGCGGAGGTGCCTGCTGGGGCATTTATTTCAGCCGTCTTTGTTCAAATAAAACACCACAAGCGCTCTCTCTCCCTCTGGCTTGATCTATCATCAGCTTGAAATTTTAATTCTGCTTGCAGAGTAGACTTACTAACTAGACGCAGAAGCTCAAGGCTGGACCGGACAATTACAAATCAAATCACAGCATTTCTTCTTACTCTCTTCCCTCCTTTCTTCCTAGCCTCCTTCCCTCTTCCCTCTCTTGCAGTTCAGCCTTCCTGAATGCTATCAAGTCTCCTGACTCTTTCTGAGGAAGCACACTGATCTCTAGACAGACGTGCGCACAGGCACCCAACCTCTCTCTCTCTCACACACGCACACACACACACACACACACACACACACACACACACACACACACACACACACACACACACACACACACACACCTCATCATGAGGGGAGGGGCTGGGGAGCTCACTGAGAACCACGTTGCTCTTGCTAATTTTGCTGTGGTTGTTTTCTTAATTTCCACTCCCCCGATTTCTCCTTGTCATCATCCTCTGCCCATGTGCGTCTTCTCTCCTGGCTGAATGGCAATCAGGCTTCAGCAGTGGTGTTCCTTGGACTCAAGCTTAGCCTGGTTCAGCCCACTTTGGCCCAGCTGAGAAAAGCAGGAATGTCTCTGACTGGGACGTTGCGGGTCAGAGCTTTGACACGCAGGTTACGGTCATCTGTAAGGAGTACCACCTCCCTTTGCAGCCTCACGGTCCCATCTGTGTGTGTTGGGGAAAGGAAATCAAAGCGGGGTAAGACAAACTCTTTGATGGCAGAAAACTATGAAAAACAAAGACAAAGGTCACACTGAAAACCTCTGTGCTCTGTTCTGATTTAGTGCTGGGATCTGACTTGGTTCTTTGACTTCAAATTTTTTTTGTCTGCAATTACAGAAGAATCAGAATGCGCAAAAAAAAAAAAAAAAAAAAGGCTCAACATGCAGGTGATACAACCACAACCACATCTCATATTTAATTTATTCAAATGTTGATTTTCAGCCTCTGATTTTGATCACAGTAAATGTAGAGTTTGAAATTTAGAACAAGTTAGGTTGTTTATGCTGTTCATACTTGTTCGGGAAGGAGAAAACTACAATGATCAGATTTGGGCCCGACTGACAAATAAGCACAACCATGGCCCATGGGGACATATTTACAAAAAACAAAATGTTGAATAAATGAGCAAACACCAGTGCGTACTTCTCTGATCAGGTATGAAGTCCTTTGCCTTGTCTTTGCAGTAGTGGAGACAGCAGGACAGGATCACGTCATCATTGTTCCCCTGAGGAACAACAGAAGAAGTAAGTTGGTGCGAACAGCAAAATGGCTGCACTCCAGTAAGAATGTCCTCTCAGTTACTTAACATTCAAGTTCACCTGCAAAAGAAAAAACTTTTCTGGCACAACCAAAAACCAAATTTGCATTTGATAAATGGTTTTTGGAAGCTTACCTGTTGTCCAGATGTGTCTTCACTGCGGAAAGAAATAGACTCAAGCTGATTTCCTCTACTCGTAAGGGCTTTGAGGCATGGTTCCCTGGCTTCAAATCCCTTCTCTAAGAAGGCCACTGCAGCACGGGCTTTATCCTGCACCGCCCGCACATGAGCCGCACTCACGCTAGAGGTGCCGCCAAAACTGTCCTGGCCTTTGGCCAAGCCGTCTAACTCTGTGATCACTGAAAGAACAATTATTGAAACGTGAGTGCACATAGAGATTTTCCCCGAACAAATAAGTCTGCTATTGGCAATTCAATTCTTATGCGACCTCCTCCCATCCCACCGACAAGAGCTTGTTTTGGTGACATGTATTTTGACGCAAAACATGTTGAATGATTAGTATTATGTTTCCGCGGAAAGGTAACGTAGGTCATACAGTTGCAAACATTATGGATAATTAAGCTGGCTTCCCGGAGTTGATAATTCAAATTGCGAACAACACATTTACAAGGTAAGAGCAAAGCTTACAAAATTGTGAAAAACACAGGTTGGCAGGATGGCTCAACCTTGCCGCTGGATAAAAATAAAAATACAAAATAGACGGCTAATTGCTAAGACACCAATTATTCCGCCAGTTAAAACGGAGATGTGACTCAGCAAATAAACCAGAGGAGATTCATTAGTGTGCAAACTATTAGCAGTTCGAGGTCACAGTGGGTGGAAGGTTTTGCCATCTGAGCCTGGACATCAATAGTCGTGACGAAACATCTGCACATTTATAATTTATTTCCTGGCTCTTATTCTTACCGATCAGTGGCACGACTATTATGTAAGTCCCACCCTGCAGGAGTTTCTTCAGTCCAGCCAAGTGATCAATGAATCCATTCGTGTCTGGAACCAGAAAGAGGGGCCTCACTTCCAGCTCCAGCTGCCCACCCGTCTGCAGCACTGCCTGGAATGCACACACATTCAATTAACCGAGAATTTGATTTTGCTATTGTCTTTCTACATAATTCATGTACAACCAATAGCATGACGTAAGCACAAAAAATAAGAAGAAAGAGTGTGACCATTTATAATAACTAAACCTAGAAAATTCAACTGAATAACTGGACCTCAACCCATCCTTTATCAGAGCAAATATAAATCGGGTGTTTGATGCCAGTTATTTTAAATCATTACCTTTCATAACAATGAATCAATTGGTGTGGGCAACAGGTAACTTTGTTTTCTAGAATTTTCTACTTTTTACTTATTTGTTGCTTAATGAGCCATTTTTGATAATATGTTTACCTGTATATACACATCTATATAAAACAACATATAAAAGAGTAGGCTTCCTCATATCCTTGACTCCAAAATAAAAAATACTAGTATGAGTGAAAAATGAGAAACTAAATATGTTTTTTTTACAATATATGCTAAATCTTACTTCACGCAAAAAGGAAAGAAAAAACAAAACAAATAAATCAAAATAAAAAACGTTTTTATCCCTGTTTGTTATTATACTGTTTATGTTCCATATATTGTGAGTGTAGTGAACCCCAGCCTTGTGTCTGGCAAACAGAATCATTAAAACACTATTGGGTATGTGTGTCGATGGACTACCTGTATTTTATCTCGCCGTTTCTGCTGCTGTGCCAGTTTATTGGCGAGGGCGTGTCGTCGTGCCTTCAGCTGCCTGATGTCATTTTCGCTGTCTTCCGCCTCCTCCATGTCTTCCTCCCCCTCTGATGCAGAGAGAGAAGACTCTGCCTCTACTATGACATCATCAGCCTGTCAAAGAAACAAAGACACACTTCCACTAATTTGCTTCCTCAACTTTGAGAATCCAATGGCAACAAACAGGCACTGCTGCTTATTTGTTGTTTCAAGACGGTGCCATTTAGAAACAAGTGAAAAGATGACTGAAAAGTAGAGGAGCTCAGTGAAGACACATGAATAAAATTAAAGTAGATTTAAGAAGGTTACCTCTTTCTCTGTTAGAGAATCCTGCCTTGTCTTTGAATCCGTCGAGTTCTTTTTTGGAGAAGTTGCCAAGGAGATATATTTGCCTCCCTTGAATGCCAGAAGAGGCTCTTCCTGGCCACACAGTGCTTCGAGAAAGTACTTCAGCACCGTCACTCTCTTACAATCTGCAGCAATAGCCTAGCAAACAGGATTCCCGTAAACGTGCAAGTTAACGGGGGGGGACAATGTGGAGTATATGCAATGCCCATTTGGAAAACAGAACAATAATCAGAGGAATATTCCTTTATCCAAGATAATGTTGGATACTAATAATAAGTAGTACTTGGTTTCGTGTAATGTTTGCCTTTACATTCGGCTCACCATGTCAGTGTGCTTGTCTATATAACACGGCTCCTGAGGTGCAGCCAGCAGTGGTACAAAGCCAGCAAGCAGCCTGTCTTCCTTCAGCTGCAGCACAGTCAACTCCTCGTCTTCCTCGCCCTCCTCAGAGTCAACTTTGTACAGCGGCACCTCCCCATGGTCAACACGTGCTAGCACATTACAGAGGTCAGCCAGGCACTGCCAGACGTCGGGGCTGGATCTTGATACAAAGGTAAAGGTCATTGGTGATGATGAGGAGAGAGCAGAGGAACGGGGGAATACTAAGTGAAAAAAATACTCACTCTATACTACAGGGTGGGGGGTTCCACAGGTCCGGGTGTCCCAACATCCAGTCCGACCAGACTTTGATGCTTGGCAGTAGTTCTCTCAGGTCTGCTGGAAAATCAGAGACCCTGACCAAACCCTCTAGCTCGATGCATTTACCCTCCTCCTCTTCGTCCACCATGGGTACGGGTTCTGAAACAATGAAGAGCTTTGAAACTCCTGTACTTGACAGCAGAGGCAGGTGGTGCGGCCATATCAAGATAAAGTTAATAATAGGCTGTAGTCGATATTGATTTTCAAACTTGTTCATTGTCGTGACAAAACGCATATTAAACACAGGAAAGTTTCGCAGAGTGATGAATAAAATAAAGCAAAGCACCGGAATCAAAACCACCAAGTTGTTTTTTCTAGGCCACTGGGAGAGTAACCCAGTGGGCTATATCAAAGAGAAGCTGTTAAGAATGTGGATAGAAAAAGGCTTATTCCGAGGAAAGACGAGCGCAGTAATTAGACGGTCAGGTTTACAAATATTTGGGGAAAAAAAATATTATTTGCTTCAGTACATCCAAACAATGGATGTGAAGTGAATGAATCGAGGTGTGACTGAAGCACAGTCTTTTAACATTTAACACAAGCGCTTTTACTTTAACCCAATTACTTGCCTTTGAAATTTTTTTAATTTCTTCAACATGAGAGACCCTTAGTTGCTTTAGTGAGGTCTGTATCTGTCTGCACTGGGAGTGTGTCCTCACCTCTGCAGCATTTTGCTACATCCAGGGGTACGGCCCTGTACACTCCAACATTATCGCAACTATCATTTAAAACAAGTGACACATTTCAATGACAGACATAAATGCCAATGTTTTACTCTTTATCCAACAAGTTTGAGAGATGATATGGGATACTTTGGATAATTATTTTGTTGTTCTTCAAGTCTTTCTCTTTCCAAGTTTATCCTGTTACTTTCATTCAAAGAATTTTAAATTTTGTTTCCATGAACAGTTTCCACAACTTTCCAGTTAATGGCCACGAAATCACTCGTTCCCTCACTATCAGGTTACTTTTAAACCTCTGAAACGAGGAGCTGTGTTTGAAACCACAGAGCCTCCCGAACAGGCAACGAAAACATTTTCAATAAACTCCATGAAGCCTCGTGATGTAGCCAACCATAATTAGCATAGAGGCAAGAGAATGACTGACTCGGTGCCCATGGCTGAAGTGCTCTTGTGCAAGGAATCTAACACTCCAACCCCTAAATCGGGAGAGGAACCTGTTTACTGCTCTATGTGTCCACTCCCCTCGGATGGGCTAACGGTAGTAGCCAGATTTCATGTGTATCAGTAACATACTGGGGCAAATAACGCATTATTCATCTCATCCTCCATGATGAGCACACTGAGATAAAGTCTGTGTGTGTGAGTGTGTCTGTATCCATTCATACCTGTGGGAGCATCTCTGAGCAGCTCTGTGCAGCGCTGCACCATCAACGCAAACATGCCCAGACCAAGAGCAGTGCTTTGCTCTTGTAAAACCGATCGCACTTCCTCTCCTGTCAAACAAAGCAGATAATGCGACGACAGTGTTACGTCTAGCCGTATAAACAGTGACTTGAATCCAAACTCCAACAGGATAGTTTGAATAAGATAAGAAGCGTCAGCTGGCCCATGTGGCGTTACCTCGGCTGACTGCGTTGTGTATGATGAACATGTTGATGGTGATGATCTGCAGCATGTTTGTGCTGCCTAGCAGAGAAGGGCCGTGCTGTAGCAGGGCCCTAAACTCCTGTAGGACATGGCTCGCCACTCTTGGGAAAGATTCCATCCTGCACGGGAAAGACAGACGGAGTTAACACAGAAAAACAAGCCTTTTCTTTTTCAAAGATTATTTTCACTCACGCTGCTTAAAACTCATTCTGTCCTTGCATGGGCATATTAAAATTGCATGGGCGTATTAAAAAACACGAGACATCACTCACCCCACTTTGGTGAAGAGCTTTCCGTGTGCATGCAGGAAACTCAAAATGAATCTTTTATTAAGCTAGAGAAACAGAAAATAGCCAAAAGAGTTTAAGGATAAGAGAGAGAGAGAGAGAGAAGGGTTACTAATCTTTGAGCCTAAAAAGCCCTCTGCTCAGCCACATGAGAGCTTTTGAGTTTACATCACTTCCAAATGCACCTGGGATTTAAAATGAAAATGCACTGAAAAGGCTACGTAAAGTTTCTTGTTTTTTTTGTTGTTGTCATCTTTCACCCCGACCGGCTGCGTCAAGAACCTACACAGCACAAAAAATACCTGCTATATTCATGTATCAATACAAATCAAAATGATGTCTACTGTTAAATAACAAAGGTAAATAAACCCAGACAGTAAGTACTCACACCCACCCCTGCACTTGATCATGCTACTGTATGCTCTAACTAAGTATAAGCTTGGATGGTATCAAATGCTGAAATCTAAAAGGGGAACCAAATTTATTCTCACATGGCTGATATTAGAGGTGTAGGCAGGGCCTGTGGCTCCTTTGTATTATTTATCCTCACAATGGTGTGACTCACTCAGTCTGATGCCAATGGGTTTGAACCAAATTTAGCAGGTTATTTTGCTAACAGCTTACAGCTTAAGAGTTTCCAGGACGATATAGAAATTGCATGGCGTGATTTCCGCAATGATGAAGATGATTGAAGATGTGATAAAAGCATATTCTTATTTAGTGAGTGTTCGAAAGATGTTGAGTACCAAGGCTGCTTAAGACTAACAGACACATCTTGGCACCAGAGTTAATGGGGTCTTACATCACTTGGGCTGAGGGAGCCCAGCTCTCCATCCTGTTCAGAATCTCTGCTGGACTCTCTACCTCCAGTCTGTGAGGACGGACGTGCCGTTTGTACGCTGGGGCGAATCCAAATTTCCATACGTGCTCCCTCCTCTCGTCTTCCTCGTCCTCGCACTGCTGGACCTCTCGATCTTCCCTCATACTCCTGCCTCCTCCTCCGCTCCAGCTGCTCTGTCTGGAAGAACGCAGTCTTTAAACAACACACATTGTGCTGTCTTTCACAGACTTTCTTTTATCTGAGTCTGTAAATTTCACCCCGTAAACACACATTTTCAAACATCACATCAAACAACTCAACATCATCCCAGCATCATTTGAGTCAAGAGTAGTGACGAAAAATCTGACTTTAAGTGGTCACTGGAGATACGTGTGAGGTCACATTTCAATAGCCGGACTAATTGCAGATATTTAGAGCCACCTCGCTGTGAACAGATGTATACATGATAATCCCTCGTCTAAAACTGGGATGGAAAATATATTGGAGCACAATTATTTATCTTTGCCCACGGAGAGTTCATGCTTTGATGGAAGAGAATGACCATTGTGTCTGACCTTGCGTTTTGCTTCTTCAAACAGGCTCATAAGGCTTTCCTTTGCTGTCAGGATGGGGTTGGAGGCTGCCAAACTGCGCATGTAATAATAAACAGCATCCAACTTCCTTTTCTATAGGGAGAGAGGGTTGAGGAGAGAAACAGTCACTGGATTACTGGAGCATAAACCTTTACAGAAAGAGGGGACATGCAGTATTTTACTGGGATAATTTGAGCAATGGTCTGGGACAATGCAAATGTGGTGAGATTTTTTGTAAGCTTCATATTTTTCATCCTTTACTTACAGTGTACACTGCCAGCAGAGCCAATTGATTATATGGGCGTCCATTTTTGGGGGCAATCTGCTGGGCTTTCAAGTACCAACTGGGGGAGGAAAATAAACAAAAACGTGACAAATGCACCCACTGTGCAGAGTCCTTGACGACATTTAAGAAGACATGCTGAAGTCTAAAAATCACATTGTACCTGCGAGCCTTGCCGTAGTTGGCAGAGTCACTGGCCTGTTCCCGGTAACGTGCGATATCACCTTGACAAATCAAGCACCGCTGAGCACTGATAAGTGCATACTTTACCTGAGAAATAAAACAATGCAAGAAAAATAAAGCTGTATGCAAATATATAAACATGCACGCGCATATTCAAAATTCAGAGAAAGAGTCACACTTACATCTTGATCATTTGTAGTTCTGTTTTAATATTTCTTTGAACAAAGCTTACGTCTACAACTAAGCTGGTGGCTCAGTGAGGCTGTCTATAAATACAGCAGGGCTTTACAGATATATTATAGCTAACCAGAGCTTATTTTCAGTTCGATTTCAATTTGCTAATTATTCAGCAATTTCCTGGGCACACTTTGTAAGTTTACACACGTAAAATCAAACAGATAGATAGGTTTAGCTTAACTGTTTTTCGCAGCGGTCGAGCCCTGATCGCCATGCCATCCATGTAATCCTCGATCTTAAACTGGTAGACCGTTTGTAGCTTCTGAAGCAGCGAATCAAAGAATTGCGCTCCCTGGAACACAAAGAACACAAAGGACATCTACAGTTGGAATAGAGAGGATATAAGAACCAAAGTGGTTGTGAACAGGAACTGGCTGTAAATGTCAGTCCATATTGATAGTCATCTTCTGCAATTTACTTTCATAGAACTTTGATAACTGTTCAATGAAGCTGTTACAGTCATTGTCTGATAAGATGCTGAAAATAAGGCCCGAAGTAAATCAATGCCACACATTTGTTTAGCAAGCTTACGCAAACACAGCCGACGGCTTACATCACGTTTAAAGGCAATATTTGTGAATTTGACATTTGATTTTCCAACTTTTTCACCATTTTAGATTGAAAAAACACATGGACACACTCAGCCCTGCTCTTGCTCGCTCCTCGTTACAAAAACGCTTACGCGGAGAAAGACCGGTGAATTGTATGGGGATTTAAACTGGACACTTCAAAAACCATCCTGTTTTCCTGTCTGTTGCAGTAGAATCGGGCCTCCTTCATTGTAAATTCCCCTGATGCCTGTGTCAAAATAAGCAATATCATAAGCACGGCTGCCCGTCAGTTTTTCCTTCCAACAGTTCTTCTCACCTTGGTGTCAATTTTAAATACCTAAAAGCACTAATTATAAAGATGAAATGTACATTTTGGCATACCGCAGACGATGTATCAAATGCCTTTTTTCCAGCTTTCACCAACCCTGTCTCATGGAAGAATAAAGATGTACAACTTAGCGAAGCCAAACTATACATACTGTCTATTGAAAGAAGGTCAGTTATGCAACGCGTTAAGATTCCAATTTTCACCCAAACGCTCTGCCGCGACAGAAAGACTACACAGTGTACACGAGTATACACGAGGGAGTTAAATTCCATACTTATTATGACCAAATAAGTATAACCTTCAACCAAGCTCAAGATTTTTTTTCCCCCCAAACTGTCTCTTATTCATGCATTGTAGGTACATAATATAAATTTTGTCCAGTGCAAAGGCAGGTTTTTTGGATGACAGTGGTCCATATAATGAATCAGATTTAATTAACATTTTCCCAAAATATAACTGCGTACTACTGAAATTAAGTTTCCAGTGCAGGTTAAAACGTATTAGAAATTAAGACACTCACAGAGGAGCTGTACCGGTTTTGAAGACAAAAATAAAAATGAATAAACCAAAAACCCCTCAAGGATAAATTTCATTGGATGAAATGTTGCATGTAAATATGAACAGTCAAATAAGACTATTTAAAGGCTAGAGGATAGCTTTATAGGAACGTTGACATCCAGTGATCTTAAATAGTACACATTGAATATGATGAGAAACATCGAATTTTCCTCCTCTGTCATAACCCTCATCTGCTAAAGCATGCATCTAAAAAAAAGGGTGTACCCGTTACATCATTTCCAAACTCTTCTTACCTCATCGAGCAGTGTGAGCAGCATGTTCTTGACGTGATGGTTGTTGTCGTTTGTGGTGTCCTTCAGTAGCTGTCGGAAGCGTTCTATGACTTGGTAAAAGACATGCTTCCACAAAGCCTGATCCACATTCTGAGAGTCGGAGAGCTCGATGTCCGTCAGAATGACCTGTTCGTACATTCCTAAGAGGTCCACTCTACATCAGGAAATAATATGACAGGACTTTAAAATGTCACACCTTCTTAAAATTTCATTGGGCAACTGAAGTGCACACAATTATGAATTGCTGTCAATCAAATATGTTGTTCAAGAAAAAAATAGTGACTAAAAACAGAAGGTTTTTTTTTAATCTGTAAGGACAACTTGTATTGATTCTTTGTGGTTTCATCTCCTGTCTCACCTGAGTTTGGCCATGCGATCCAATCCCTCAGCACTCACTCGATCTCTGGAAAGCAGGTTGCTAAGCTGGAGCTCTTGTGCATCTGCAGCCCTCAGTAGCCTGCCGAGCTCCCCTCTTGCTTGTTGCTCTACCTCTTCCAATGTCAAACCACTTCCTGTGTCTTGCTGAGCGTAACCCAAACCTCTGTAACCAGCGCCAAACTGACCTGGGTACACACCGTTGGCCATTTGGTAGGGCCCCATATAAGGGTATGGATAGCGCTGGCTGGTGTTGGGGCTGGGATTATGTGGGTTGCTGGCAGGCACTGGGTAGCAATAGGGGTTGTCCGAGTTTTGAAACTTGTAGTAGGCCATGGCCGCAGCTTGGGATCGAAAATGTTCACCTTTGGGGACCGGAGGACTGTTTGAAACCTCATCATCAGTGTCCAGGAAATGAAGCTGTCCATATCCAACTCCTGTCTGAAGATATATTGGCTGCTGGAGGGATTGCTGCTGGGTGGACTGGGTACTGGCAAGAGCCGGCTTCTGGTCTGGGTTGTTTGGATCCCAGAGTCGTCTCACTCCTCCCCCCCTCCCTCCTCTACTCCTGCCAGCTACGGTACCCCTGACTCCACCGAAAAGCAGCCTTTGCCCAACTTCGGGCGAATTCAAAATTTCCGTATGTGCCGGAAGCACCAGGATGCCGCCGCATCTGCCGCGGGAAACCGAGCCTTGCTTGCGGTGTGTTTCTCCACCATGCGACAGGGGTGCTGTTTGTTTGTCGAGAGAAATTTTAAGGATTCCCCGACCTCCGCCTTTATTGCCCGCTGAACCATGTTTTTCTTTCTTCCGACCCTCATCCCTATTCTTCCTACTTCTGTCCTCTGCCACGTCGCTCATCTCACTTCCCTCCATCGATTCTGTTGAAGATTCCCCGTTAGTCGCCCAGCTGTGTACACGACTTTTTCGTCCTTCTCCATTGTTAACCACACCTCTCCTGTTGTTGTTCCTGTGCTCTAAGCGTGACCACTTGGTGTTCTCCACGTTCAATCCGAGTCCAGGACCATCTAAGCTGGTCACGCTGCTGGCTGAGCTGCTGCTGTAAGTTCGATTCCTCGAGTGTCGAATATCTGATTTGGAGTAGCGCTTTGAGGATGGCCGGGGGATATTTGGGCTTGATTTGTTTTTATTACTTCGCTCTGCTGTCTTGTCTGTTGCTCTGTGTGTTTTGGGATCTTTCTCACCATCTTTGGAGCAGTTGTTGTTGTCCCCTCTCTTATCTCTGCGGTTTCCTTTGCTCTGATGTGTCTCACCTGCCTTAGCTGATTTATTACCCCGATCGGCTTCAGCTACTTTCTTGTCTCTTTCCTTCTCAACTTTACCCTGATCATTTTTTTCCCCAGGCCCTGATTCATCATCTCTTCTAGACTCCTGATTCCTCTCTTTGTGCCTATCACTTCCTCTTTTCCTGCGATTTCCCTTTTCCTTCTTCTTTTCTTCTACCTCTTTTGTTTTACTGCCTTGGTGTCGCTTTCCCCGTTCAATAGGGTCTCCTCTCCTAGACACGACTGAATCCCCATCTTGGACTTCACCTTCCTCTTGACCCTTTTCCTTAATAGAGAGTTTTTCTACTTTGTTAGAAAGTTTCTCCAACGATGCATTCGAGGGTAATGGGGGTTTTTCTGTATCTCGGCTTCCTTGCTTTCTATGTGCCTCGCTGGATTTATTTGATTTCACATGTTCATGGACTAGTTTGGGTTCTTTATCTTTCAATCCCTGCTTCTGTGTATAGGGTTTTTGCTTCCCCTCCCTTTCCTCAGTACTCCATTGGGATTCTGAAGCGATTTTCTGCTCATGCTTCTTAGGGGGAGGCTTATCCTGCTCTTTTCCAGCAGCGGAGTCTTTCCCCTGGATGGTTCGTCTGCTTCCAGGTTGATAAAATTCTCGGTCAGGTTTGCGGGCTTTCTTTGTTGGCTTAGTGCCTTCTGCGGGTTCCGGATGTTCTTTGTCATTTTCATCAAAGTCCTTTTCTTGATTTGGTTCTGTTCTACACTGAGAATGGACGTCCTTTCTACAGTTCTGAGTGTTACTACCATCACCTCTCATCCGGTCTTCACTCCTTTTATTTGTAACCAGGCCACCATCTGTGCACTCATGCCTCTCTGAAACTTTATCAGAGACACTCTTTGTGTCATTCGTTGATTTCGGCGGTTGTTCATGCGAGTCACAGCCAAGGGGATCATGATCCTCACTCTGACCGGTTTCTCCCTCCTCACTGTCACGGTGACGCGAGCCTTGCCCAGCAACAGGCTGGTAGCGCTGCAGGTCAGGGCGACGTCTATGCTGCTTCTGTACGTGATAATCTTCTGCTAAAAGAAACACACACAAAACAAGGAATTTGGATGTTCAATAAAAAGTGGTTGGAGCAAAGCCTTAGGCCAAAACTGATTTCTTTTCATTCTGTTTTTGGCATAGGTCCACCTTTTATGCAAACAGACTCAAGTCAAAACTGTCTCATTCTAGATCTTTCTTAGACATTATTTCAATACATATGGAATGTAGACATTTGGGTATTAGGAAACAGCAGTCAACATTTTTCACCATTCTCTAATAATTTTTGAAACAATATACCAACTGATTAATCGAGAAAATATCAGCAGATTGAAAATTGCTGGAAATCTATCAGTGGCCCGTCGCCATAATTTAGTTATCCACCGACAGCCAGGTCTTCACAGGATGTGAAGCTAATATCTTAAACCATATGAATAAAACAAGTGCATATTTTCAGTTTACTTGAAGAAAGATTCAAGTGACATCTACAATTGATACCTTTGTTTCAGACGTTCTTGTTTATCATTATAGATTTATCAGTCAGTTTTTTTTCTGCGATTAAGATAGAAGGTCTTCCACTAATCTCTGTTTTGGCAGTTCACACCCACACTCCTCCCTCTGAGAGGGTGGATGCGTCCAACTGCCCTTAAACAAGATAATGAAGACAGCCCAGCCTGTGCCGCAGATACTCAGCTGCCAGTCAGGAAATGTGATCGAGAACATCAATGCATTCGTTCTGAACTCTGCCCGGATTCGGTGGCAAGAGCAACATGGTAGTTGCAGACGTCACAATCCGTTTTTAAAACTTCGCAAAAACTGTTTGCCAAACTTCTCACATCATCTGATCTGACCTGTGTGGACACAATCTCTGAACCTACTTGATGATCTACTGATTTACGGGCTTGTATTCATAAAAATGAAAGTATTGACTTGATGAAACTTCCGCATCGGTTTATACCGAGGAAGAACTATTGGAAAGGGCGGTAACACGTGGGGCAGTTTCGCTTCGAAACAAACACGGACGCAGAATACTATTCTAACCGCATTAACAGGGTTTATAGATGGCCTTTCGATAATAATCATTTCGATTATAATCATACAGTCAATTTCGGTATCTCAGTTGACTACTAAAAGTAAGACAACGTTAGACTGCCACGAGAGTTCAGTTTGACTGTTGCAAAGTTGGTTGTCACCAACATACTTGTACAAATAAACGACCAAATTCCCATTAACTACAGAATTCATTTTTTTCAACTGTGTGTGTTTGTGTGTGACGGCTCGTTTAAAACACACCGCGCGGGATCAGTTAATAGCGGGGACAGAGCTAGCTACTGTTATCTGACAACATTAGCAGAATACAAACTTAGCAACTCCGAGGGCTACTTTCGGACGTCACCAGGCGCAGAATTCCCCGAACCCCGACGTGCTCTCGAACACGACCTTTCAAGATAGTTGTCTCACTTCCACGTACCTCTTCGACAGTCGGCGGAATTGGCAGAATTCGACGCTTCAGCTCGGAGTTCCGCAGCTGAGATTCGCACTCTGTCTAGTTCGTTCGCCATTTTTGCTTTCACTACAACAAAACAAAACAGGTACGGCGGCTCAGAAGGGTCAAATGTATCCACGCAGGCTTTTTCGGCGCAGGCCGAATGATTCAGTGGTGGTGGTCGCGTTAAAGTTCTCTCAGTTATCGATTGTAACGTTCTCACTTTATCTTTACATCTGTTTTTTTCATACTCCGTATCAAATTATTGAATGCGGTTGCTTATGAAAAGTTGTAGTGTTCAGTTGAAAGCACTCGATGTATCATTCAAGTACGATAAGAATGGGCAGAACAAAATGTTTGTCAGCTACCTAGTTTTCCAAGAATTTGAAAACTGAAAAAGGACCGGTCAAAAAATACCCCGCTTTCTGAACTCTTCATTTTCTTCTCTGAGGTTTCACAGCAGATGGGATCCAAGAGAGTGACATTATCGAGTCATTGCCGTCAGAGTTGTGCGATGGTGCCGTCTCCCCAGTGACATCACCAACTGAGTGCTCTGCCTTTGTGATGAAGGAGTCCTCCTGCAAAATGCAACTATGAACCTCAGTTTAAAACATCACAGCTCACACTTTCATCACCTCCCCTGTTTTCACCTCCCCTTGTGACATCACAGGTTCCCCTTTTGCAAGTTCACAGGTGTGGCTGCATGGGCCGTATCCATATAACATCTACATGCAGGTTTTTACCTCCCCGACATAGAGAAGGATATCTTGCAAACGACGGTATGGTTCCACACACTGGCTTTGCTAGATTCATACTGGTAATCAAAACGAGATTCGTGTTCTCAGCCAAGTTTAAATAACGAGTCCAAGCAAGATGGATGGAAGTGGGGTTTAGGATTTCTTAGCTTCCAACTCTGGTTTGCATTCATTTCAAGTCTCACGTTTCCTGGGGAGGATATCAAAATGAGGGTCGATTCTCTAAACTGATTTGGTCTGACACTGGAGTTCTCATGTAATAACGCTCATGGTCTTATACATTTAACAAGGAATGAATAAAAATAAACAAGGATCTCAGATGCAGAAATATCAATACGATGAGTGACGTGCGAGCTAGTGTAATCCTACCTCAAAGACCTTTGATTTGAATAGTACAATAAAACAAACTAGAGGTGACTCATTTCTATTAAGCTGGATTATGACTGATATCTATGAACCCCTGACAACATGTTTTTGTTTTAAGACTACAAGACTACATACTAATGTAACCCACCTTTTACTCATATAATTGCTCTCTTATTTCTGCTGTGCCTTTTTGAGTTTTTTTTAGTTTCAGTATATATTCCTCTTCTGAAAATTGGTTGATTCTGTGAAAACGGTCATCAAGTATTTCCACGTGCGGTCAATGATGCTGGAGGAAATAATTATGGATTTGAAAATCACTTTAAGTCCAGGACTCGCTACAAACCCTGGCTAAATTGTTATAGCTGCATCAACACTCTCTTTTAAATGATAATGCTCTATCATCTACCTTGATTCCTATTTGTGTCAATCTTTTTTTTTCCTCCAATTTTTGGGGTCACCATTTCTGTAATGAATTATTAAGTGATTAGTTGCTACACAATGGCTCATATACTTACTCTTCATTTCACTTCCCCCTAACATAAATGTATGCGATTCAAAAACATGCCGTTATGTAATTCTGCAGGCTTTGACCCACATTCGAGGCTTGGGAGAAGGGGGCTTAAAGGTCTCCATATTATATAAAAGGAACGACATCATACAGAGGTTCAGACTTTGTTCAGTTCCACGTGTTAACCACTAGATGTCAGGATGATCATTTATTGCCTTGAGTGCAAACCCCCTTTGGTTGATTTGGATTGGCCCAACAGCAAACTTAACTTCCATCTACTTTTTGTGTTCAACTTCAGTCAGTGATGATAATGTGATCCAGATTGCTTTTGCTTCTGCCGTGCATTCGGCCCATCACCTTAGCAAGAACTTACAAATGCCATCCGCAGATGTGATGTGGACGTCGAGGGATGACAGACGACACTGACTGAAAAAAAACAAGTGCACAGTTGACGTGCATGTGAAAATTGGGAGAGAGCTCATGCTGAAATCACCTTTGTGGCTTATGTTGGAGTAAACAGCTTCATTTCCCTAGCAACACCAAATTAAAGGGCCAGAGTCCCTTGCTCTTGTTACAAATCTAACACAGATGATAATTCATCCAACGCCAAATATCTTGCGTACTTGTTCCTTTATCATATCACTAAATTATTCATCCCCGGTGTTTGCTTCACTTCTTTGGCATAGTAATAAGGAACATCTTCACACATTTTTTTCCTCTGTGCGGATAATGTTGCCTAGATTCTTACAGCATTATAAGTCATTTTCATCTTCGCTACCACAGTGCACCCTCGAAACAGAAGTGAAGCGGGCAGCCAAGAGACAAAATATGAGCAGAGAGAACTGGGTTGCTTACACAATTAGGTACAATTTATTTATCAATTAAAAGTTTTCTTATTTAGGAATTGTTTGTTTGTGTTGGCATTGGATTTGGCTCCCCCCCCACCTTAACACACATTGTTGTATACCATGGCACATTATTGTTCATTTTTATCTGTAAATGCACAAAACAAACAAAGATCAAATAGATACACGGCTGTTGCTTCGCAAGAGCATTCACTGTAGAGTCTCTGGGATCACTTATGTAAAACATTCTTCTAATTTTCCCATCATGACCTCTTTCTCTTTTTAAAATTCTCATGTACAACATATAGCTTGTGTTTCTTTACCAATGAGCGGAATGTTAGTGCACGATTGTCTTGATACCGTGCAAGTGGTTGTCTCTTGACAAAGTACTGGCACGCCAGGGGTTGTAGAATGTTTCGTGTCTGCAGTTGAGAGGTGTAAGAAAGGGGGGGGGGCTGCCGGAAGTTGTGGGCGTGTGTCTCCCTGTGTGTGTGCGCGCGCTTGTGTGCCTCTACGCTGTGTGTGTGTGTGTGTGTGTGTGTGTGTGTGTGTGTGTGTGTGTGCAGAGTTCTGATTGTCAGTGCTGCACCATAGTGCAGGTGGAGCAATGCAGGATGATAAGAGACACAGAAGGACAGAGAGGGGGAGGCGGGGAAGGAGGGAGATGGAGAGAAAGAGAGTGAGAAAGAGAGGTGAGGAGGCATGATGCAGGAGGAGGAGAGACGGTGAATACAGATGAGAAGAGCGGGGGAAGCAGGGAGTTTTTGCAGGTGAATTTCTAACACCAGGGGGTTTCTCCAGCCCAATCACATCTCGATCTCTCGTGCCCCCATGTCACCCCCCCTTCTTGCTCAGTCTCTTTCTCTCTCTCTCCCTCTCTCGCTTCCTCTGTATGCCTATCTTGCTCTTCCTCACCCCACGGGGACTCGAAGAGGTGATATGACTTTTAGTGATGACTTGAGTGGAGGAGGAGGAGGAGGAGGAGGAGGAGGAGGAGGAGAAGGACAGAACGGGGGAACACAATCAGCGGAGGAAGGTGAAGGAAAGAGCGGGACTTTGTGGTTGACAATGGAGCGATGTGAAAATTCTGGGCTTGAAAATATTAAAGAAATAAAAAAAAATAGAAAAAGAAGAAAAGAAGAAAAAGCAAGGGGATGAAAGTGAGACGAGTGAAATGGGATCCACACCTCTTGTAGCGAGAATGAAAGGAGTCGTGTGTGTGTGTAGGAGAGACAGACTGAGAGACAGAGAAAGAGCGACTGGGGGCTTGTGTGACGCATATTTGCTGGCACTAGACGTTTGGAGAATATCCAGTTCAACTGGTTTTAATGTATAATTCACAAGAAGAGAGTGACAGGGGAGGGATGAGGCAAAAGACAATATGAGATTGAGTACATGGAGTGATGTGTCGACGATGAGCGGCCAAACAGAACGCAGTAGAATATGTTAAGGGATAATTATAACCACCTTTCATGTTCTCTGTCTACTGATCCTTTATTATGGACACTAGAAGGACCAAAACGATATTTCCCCCTCTCCCCCGTGGAAAAATAAACCCAAGTCTTGACATTTTAATTTATAGGCGGCTTCTTTTCCGTCAAAAAATATTTTCAGTTGAGATATTCATTGGTCCTATTTTTCTCATTTGTTTAGGTGTGGATGAACATTATTTGAACAGGTGAAATGTTGAGCAGGCATGCAATACCATGCAACCGTGAAACTACTTTGAGGTAATCCCCAATTGCGCATAAAAGATCCCAAACTAAAAGGGGCTTGTTTTTGCCACTGGCAGACTAAGATTGTCAGGTGTTTGACGGTGAAATGTAAAAGGAGGCTCCTCAGAGGTAGACTCTTTTCTCAAACAGGACAAAGGTCTCTCTCTAAAAAATCAAAGGGGATGATTAGGGCTGGACAATAGTGTGAACACGAGCATGAGTAAAAGAAGCAATGTCAAGTTTTAGTTCTGGTTCATCAACTCAATTTTACTGAAATAATAAAGAAAAACAAAGTAAGCTCTCACACTTAACACCTTTGGGTGACAGGGACAAACTGAAACTGCAGCCAACTGGGCTGAAAAATTACCACCACAAGACAAAAAAAGGAGACAAAAACTTCAACTAAGACCCTTATTTCAAAAGACAAATGTTTTAGAGGCAGCAGAGAAGCTTTGATGTCACAGTGGAGCAGAGGTGATGATATTGGTCGAAACCTACAGTCTTCCGAATTCAGTTTTCAACAGAAAAAATGTCCGGCTTCAGCGAAATGGAAGCAGGAGCAGGTGGAAATCACAGGAACGACCCACAGGAATAACAATATCAATAGCAATAGCAATAGCAATAGCAATAGCAATAGCAATAGCAATAGCAATAGCAATAGCAATAGCAATAGCAATAGCAATAGCAATAGCAATAGCAATAGCAATAGCAATAGCAATAGCAATACCAATACCAATACCAATACCAATACCAATACCAATATCAATGCAGATACCAATTCTAGTACCACTACCACTACCACTACCACTACCACTACCTCTACCACTACCACTACCACTACCACTACCACTACCACTACCAATACCAATACCAGTACCAATACCAATACCAATACCAACACCAATACTTTGTGTCAATTTCATGATAACATATAACACATTTTGTCCCCCTCTGTCCATTCACTACAATATGTTAAAATTATGTTAATGTGTATTTCAAGACAATTGAATTTGTGGAGAAAATCATTCACAACCTCCCTTGCTAAACCCCTGCTCTGAAGGCTTGACCACTGCTGCACCCCTGAGACCGGAGCGCAGCGTATGGAGCTCGAGAGCAACGGCGGCTTAGGGATGGAGGCTGAACATCAGGCGCAGGTGGTAGGGTCAATGGGTGACTGCGGACCAGTGGATAGAAAAACAAACCTGTCAGAGCTTTCTGAAGGCAAGCTTCAGATTAGCAGGCAAAAAGCAGGATGAAGGACCGGTGACTGACATTTGATATATCATCAAAACCTTTGTCGTAGCGTGTCACTGAGCTGAGATCTGGAAGCAGCCTCTGGTAATGACTAATTCCTTGTCGAGGAGTGTTTTTCTTCATGTGTTAAAGTCCTGCATGTTGTCCATCATCTCAAATGCTGTGTATGCTGGGCCCGACTGCATTGCTCGACATTTAGAACAGTATTTTTAATATAATATGGTGGCATTTCCAGACCGACAATAGCGACTTGCCTCTGTTCTTGCTCCCATCAAGTTCTACATTGTGATGGTCCATGCCACAATGAATGGCTGATTTTCTTCCATTTAATGTAATTTAATTGTTAAATTCTTGACCCAACATTTGAACGAGCACTCTCTCGCTCTCTGGTTGTGAAGAAAGCAGAGAGCCATTGAATTCATGAAAAAAACGCATTTTATTTGATGCATACCCATGGCTAAGGAATTCCTTGACACCCACCTTAAAATTAAGAGTCTGTAGTATAAGACTGGAAGCTACACCACAACTAGATTCTTTTTCCTGTCCAATTTTATTGCATAGGCTGAGATATTCTGCTTGAATGGGCAGTGCATACAATTGTTAACATGTGGTTTCTATGGCATGATCCAGTATTTTCATATAAAATATATCCATAATATAATTCACAAAATAAAATAAAATAAAATAAAACATTTCCAGCCCCCTGCCTGCAACAGAAGGTGAGACCTATGTGAGGAGTATCTGAGATGTACATTTAAAATTGAAAAGATATCAGTCTTGGACTCATTTACTTGACTTATCCTGCACGTTACGATGATGAGACTCTTTCCTTTACAGTGACATGTGTTTCAAGGACTCAGAGTACAAATACGATAGATATGTAATACTTCAAGTCATATTTGGAACATTTGAAAATGCGGTTGGGATTTCCAAAACAAATATTCGTTCTTTGGGTTTGGCAGATGCCAACATATTGTCAAGAGTAATCTCTGGCCCCACAGGGAAACAGCCAGACACCTGATAAGCTACTGTTGAAAATAAAAGAAACTTAATGGCATAACGGTTGGTGCTTATGTAAACAGAGTAACAGCAGCAGCTATAATGTGCACATTTTCTAGAGGAATTATGAAAATTTAATTTTACAGCACAGCTTTTTAGAACTCCCAACCTGCTTTGCGTAGCTTCATGGTTCTGGAAACATTTACGACTAACGGTGGTTCTCGTGATTTCCAGGAAATATTTCAGTGACACGCACACACACACACACACACATATATATAAACACATACAGCTGGCATTGCATGTTAATTACACTCAGCATATGACATTGGCATAATGCTGTGAAGTTTTGGGTGAGTCACTGTTTGAGTTCGAGGAGATGCCATATGACTTTGCAAAAGGACAACTCATCCGGGCAATCTGAGTCTCACTCAGTGTAATGAAATGGCAATAATCATGTCATGTCATCTCTGGTAAGTTGATTTCACCGTAGCCCTTTAATTGGCCCCCGCCGACTGTGCGACACATGTCATTGTGGAAATACATGCAGGAATACACGCCATTCTTCCTCCCGCTGCCTCATACACCGCTGATAACAAAAACACATTCAAAGTTTTGTAGTAGGTACCGGTTAGTCATGTCTGTCTCTGGTTGTGTGTGTGTGTGTGTGTGTGTGTGTGTGTGTGTGTGAGTGGGCGTAACTTGAGTGTGTGTGTATGTGACTGTGGGTTTGCCATCTCACACGTCTTGTAGGCAAGGAGTGCATAGAGACAGCGAAAGGATTGGTGTGGGGGCGAGAGGGGTTTCACTAATAAACACCCACTCTTTCTAAACCTCCAGCTCATTCTGACACACATCCCCACCGATGCACCACCATCACCACACACAACCCCCCCCCCCCCTCCTCCCCCGGCTCCTCTTTCTGACAGAATCCTCATTACGGGCACGTTTCGCAGTACAGAGTCTTCCTCCTCCTCCACCTCTCCCTATCTGTCTCCATCCCTCTGCTCCTCTCTCCCTCTCTGCCTCCTTGCTTTGCTCTCTCTCTCTCTCTCTCTCTCTCTCTCTCTTGCCCTGCTCATTGCTTTTGAGCCAGCTTGGCAATCAAAGTGAGAGAAAACACAAATGAGAGTGGAGGGGTAGCAGTGGTGGAGGGGGTTCCGGGGCGGGGGGGAGAAGGGGAGGCTCACTGGGATTTCAGTATGAGTCAGAATGGGAAAAGGGGAGGTAGGAAGGCGAGGTAGGCGGCTGTGAGGAGAGAGTGTATGGGAGGGATGATTTTTTTTTTTCTTTCTCTCTTATCTGACTGCATTCTCTGTTTGGAATACAGATGAGCAGATAGAAAGAGAGCCAACAACTGGGCACGACAGGCTGATAAGAGATTTGAACGGAAATAATCTGTAACCTCACTCACGATCCATCTTATGAGACACATATAAATTGAATGTTAAGTGTGAGTTGAAGGCGTGTTGGGCGTTAGCAGCAGCAATGAAGAAAAAAAAAAAAATTAAAGGTTAACGTTCACAAACTGAATGCATAATCCAGGATTGTGGCAATAAAATATTGAAAAGATGAGAAAGATGGCATCATCCTGTAGCCATGTGTTGCACTGTGGGCCAGTAATGAATCGCAGGGTTAAAATAAGAAGCGGACAAAGTGAGGACTCAATCATTCACAATTATTTTACTCATTATTCTTTGCTCCCAGCCTGAATATTCATGTGGGGCCTATGAATAAATTGGATCGTGTGCACTTGTTTACACACACACTTGCACAGTCAACACACGACATATAGAAAACCACTGCACGTTTACATCGGGGTTTGGTTACAGTCAGTGGAGATTCTACAGTTTTGAGGGTGGGCGCAGGAGCGGGGACTCTGGTATTCACACTCCGCTTGTGCAATCATTACCCAAACAGCAGAGAAATAAACCCAAACATTCAAGATTAAGCGAAAAGTTGAAAAGTGTGCCCTCCCGTCCCAACGAAATTCTGGATTTATTCGTCCCAGTGGAGCATGGAGGTTGATATTCCAGATACAAGAGGAGTGTATCGATTTAGACATTATCAATTTTTTTTTTTTTAAATCCTGATGGTTGAACACGCTGCACATTCTCTCAGCCGGAGTGTGATTTTTTTTTCCCTCCTGATGTAATCCTAAAACCACTTGAAATTTTAATGATGTTTTACGATTTCCGCGAAACCCCTGATGACCCCACCCCCCCTTTTCCCCGATTTTATTTCTTTGGAAGACAAAGTAGATTTACATCAAATATGCAACAGTTTTATCAGAGTCGTCTGAGCAGAATTATCCACATCAGTGTCACCGTCCAGGGGCGTCGGCCAGCAAGGAGATAAGGTAAATGAGATGCTTACATAAATATCTATATCAATAAAATATTTCTATAAAATATCTACAGTCACAGAGTCAAAAAATGTAACTCGTCAAATAAACAGAAAATCTTTTGAAAATGATCCCAGAAAAGACCCAAAAAAGACATAAATTCACAAAAAAAAGAAATGCACCTTAATTTATTGCGATTTACCTGATATCTTGAAAGGCATGACCTGAAAAGCAAAAAAAGTTATATATTTATGCAAAAATTGTTGTTTTTTTTCAAGATTTAGAAGAGATGGCCATTCATTACCTAAACCCATTATCTTGCACTCAGGGTCGCGGGGCGCCGGAACCAATCCCAACTGTCATTGGCTGAGAGGCCGGGCCTACCCTTAACCAGTCGTCAGACATACAACCATTCACCATCTCATTCACACCTCATATAGAAACACACAACCATTCGCACATCTGGGCAATTCAGGGTCTCCAAAGAACCTCCTGCATCTTTTTGGACTGTGGGAGGAAACCAGAGAACCCAAAGAGAAATCCGTGCAGACAGTTTCCCTCTTGGAATTGAACAAGGGACTTTATTGCTGCGAGGCGTTAACTACCGCTCCACTCAGAGGTGATCATGTGATTTCAAAACAAATCCAGCAAATAACCAACATTTGGTTGAGAGAAACGGTTGGGACGGCCCATGGATCGGCTCAGGACTATTGGTTTCCACCAACAGGAGGTGAGGAGATCCTACAGAGGAAGCGGACGAGCGATGAAGATCCTGTCCGGGATTGAAGGAGGAGGTGATTAACATGAGTATTTGTCTGGGAGCTTCTCGTCAGGCCGTGAAGGACCGTCGGTTTGGTCCACAAGCACGGACAGAAGAATCTTCGGTTAAGTTTTGCCTGTGAACACACACTGGTATGTTATTCACAACTTCAGATCTGATCGCTCAGTTTGAAGACCCCGAGAGGATTGAAGAGCGAGTCTCCTGACCTGGAGGCCTTCATGACACCGCCCTTGGGAAAAAAAGAGCAAGAAAAAAATGACACGACTCATGAGTCCTTCGGGATTCACAAAGTAGAAACTCCGAGCTCAGATGTGTGACTGTGTTTACCGGTCAAAATGAAAGAGTTTCAGAAAGAGGGATTTTGATGTATGTCTAACTAAACATTCATTCCAAGTTCTCTACTTAGTAACCACGTTACTTAGTTACTCAGCTTTCACCTTCGTTTTGTGCAGCACTCATCATCGTCACACACAAGAAAGAAAGTTCTTCTTTTGTTTGCCAAGACTTCACATTAGTGTTCTATCCTTTATTTTACACCGTTTCCATGGAAATCAAACGGACGCAGGGAAGTCACATTCAAGGTGTTGAGACATTTTTTTGGGGGGGGGCGTGAAGCAGATAGAATTCAAAATCTCAATTTCCAGCCTTTGGCGGGGGTGGGTTTGCGGGGTTGTGCGGGGTTGGGGGGGGGCGTGGGTGTGTGCGGGTGGGCGCGCGGTTCTGCGGGGGCGGTGGTGGTGGGGGGGGGGGGGCGTTTCGGTTGCTCCCTGCGAGAAGGGTCTCTACAAAA
>CAAKHD010003214.1:7040-18268 GCA_901007705.1 Fistularia tabacaria | reverse complement strand
TGAGTATTTCAGAAACTGCTGATCTACTGGGATTTTCACGCACAACCATCTCTAGGGTTTACAGAGAATGGTCCGAAAAAGAAAAAATATCCAGTGAGCGGCAGTTCTGTGGGCGGAAATGCCTTGTTGATGCCAGAGGTCAGAGGAGAATGGCCAGACTGGTTCGAGCTGATAGAAAGGCAACAGTGACTCAAATAACCACCCGTTACAACCAAGGTAGGCAGAAGAGCATCTCTGAACGCACAGTATGTCGAACTTTGAGGCAAATGGGCTACAGCAGCAGAAGACCACACCGGGTGCCACTCCTTTCAGCTAAGAACAGGAAACTGAGGCTACAATTTGCACAAGCTCATCGAAATTGGACAATAGAAGTTTGGAAAAATGTTGCCTGGTCTGATGAGTCTCGATTTCTGCTGCAACATTCGGATGGTAGGGTCAGAATTTGGCGTCAACAACATGAAAGCATGGATCCATCCTGCCTTGTATCAACGGTTCAGGCTGGTGGTGGTGGTGTCATGGTGTGGGGAATATTTTCTTGGCACTCTTTGGGCCCCTTGGTACCAATTGAGCATCGTTGCAACGCCACAGCCTCCCTGAGTATTGTTGCTGACCATGTCCATCCCTTTATGACCACAATGTACCCAACTTCTGATGGCTACTTTCAGCAGGAAAATGCGCCATGTCATAAAGCTGGAATCATCTCAGACTGGTTTCTTGAACATGACAATGAGTTCACTCTACTCAAATGGTCTCCACAGTCACCAGATCTCAATCCAATAGAGCATCTTTGGGATGTGGTGGAACGGGAGATTCGCATCATGGATGTGCAGCCGACAAATCTGCGGCAACTGTGTGATGCCATCATGTAAATATGGACCAAGCTCTCTGAGGAATGCTTCCAGCACCTTGTTGAATCTATGCCACGAAGAATTGACGCAGTTCTGAAGGCAAAGGGGGGTCCAACCCGTTACTAGCATGGTGTACCTAATAAAGTGGCCGGTGTGTGTGTGTGTGTGTGTGTGTGTGTGTGTGTGTGTGTGTGTGTGTGTGTGTGTGTGTCTTTCCTGTCTTTTCTCTTTCTCTAATGTTCCTGCTGCAACACCCGAATTTCCCCTATGGGGATCAATAAAGTAGTATCTTATCTTATTTTATCTTATCATATTGGCTGTTACTTAAAATTTTGTATTTGTCGATGAATTTATTTAGTCTTATCACAATAACTTTTCCAGAATTAGAAATAGAGAAGTGTGGAAGTAATGAAATGGGTCTGTTATTTGAGAAGTCATGTTTATTTCTTTTTTTAAAAAGTGTAATTACTTTTGAAGTTACATATGAATATAAAAGGTTGAATAATTATGTCTGTGATTTGCTTTATGTGTAACACATTCATATCTGTAAAATCTTTTTTTTTTTTTTTTTCTTTATTTTTTTTTTTATTGCACACTGCTGAACAATTTCCAATACTTCATTAATTTGTACTTTGTCAAGAAAAATAATGTCAACATTATCTGGTATTGTTCCTCCATCAAAGTTTACATCTGTAATTTGTTGTTACAGAATAAGACCAATATTTGCAAAGTAATTGGTGAGTTCATTTAGAATTTCTGTTTTATTGTGAATGTCAACATTATTCTTTGTGAAATATTTAGGATTATTTGATTTTACCTTGCCTTTTTGCAGTACTTTATTTATTACACTCCATGTGTCTTTTGAACTATTTCTATTTTTGTCTAACAATTTGCTGCAGTAATCCATTTTTTATTTTCTCATGATTCCTACAAGTTTCTTTACATATTTTTTTATACCTAGCTTCAGCATCTTTAGTTCTTGATTTTAGAAACAATCGATATAAATATATATTTTTTTCTTGCAGGCATTTTCAGCCGACAATATTTTTTCTTGACATGAGCACCAACTTTGGTTACTTTACAACTTCTATCAAATGATTTAAATAGGATAGTCATGAAAGTATTATAGGCATCATGGACATTATCTGAATACACTTTATCCCAGATTTGTTTCTTTAAATCTTCTCTGAAGGCCTCAATGGCGTTGTTTGATTTCTCCCTTTAAATTATTGTAGTTTCATTCTTCACAGTGTTACAATAAGGTTTCTCATAATTTCTAAATACAGGTAGATGATCGCTCACATAAGTCATAAAGATACCATTTATTAATTTACCATGTACATTTGTGAATATGTTGTCCATAGTAGTTGCGCGATGTGTAGTGACCCTTTTTGGGATAGTAATCATTGGGTGTAAATCTAAACTACTCATACAGTTCTTAAATTTGGTTGATGCTGTAGGGTTCATCAGAGCTATATTAAAATTACCTCACAATATTAATGATTTGTTGTTAGTTTTGTCTACCATCTCAAGAATTTTTTTCTGTAAACAATTCAACACACGATGAGGCGATCTATACACACAACTGACCAAGATATTTTTACCCACCTTATTTATAATTTCAACAATAAGCATTTCCATCAGATTATTCACAGTAATTGTTTTCTGTTCAACAACTTTACATTTTAAGTTCTTATCAATATAAAGGGCTACGCCCCCACCCTTTTTACTTGTTGTGTCTGCATAAAACATGTTATAGGCTTCAATCTGGACATTATTGGTGTCATTGTCCTTCAACCAGGTTTCAGTTACAGAAATCACTATAAAGTTATTTAACTCTCTGAGAAACTCTTTAATTTCGTACATATTATGTTTCAAACTTTGACGATTGAAGTGTATAATGGATAATGCTTTATTGACCACCTTGGTATTTTCTGCATGATATTGTTGTTCTGTGTAATAATTACATTCATTTCCTCATGTTTCAGAAACTTATATTCAATGTAATTTTCAATTCCATATATTTTGTCAACCTGTGTGTCCGTAGTTTAGTGTATGCCCAAGTGTATCCAACCTCATTTCTCAGTCCAGTTGTAGCCATCCATCACTGTCACTAACTGACACAAGAAAACTAATTTCAGCTGCTTGTATCTGCAATCTCGCTACCCATAGCTGGTGACCATAGGTGAAGGGAGGAACGTAGATCAACTCGTAAATTGAGAGCTTCAGCTTCTGGCTCAGCTCCTTCTTCACCACGACAGACTGGTACAGAGTCCGCATCAATGCAGATGCTGCACCGATCGAACTGTCGGTCTCCCGCTCCATCCTTCCCTCACTCGTGCACAAGACCCCGAGATACTTAAACTCCTTCACTTGGGGACAGGACCTCTTCCCGACCCGGAGTGGGAGCCCCTGGGGATCTGCTACTGGAGAACTTTTTGACTACTTCAGCAACTTCAGCCCGGGGGATAGGTGAACCCTCTCCAGATTCCCCCGGCTCTGCTTCCTCATTGGAAGGCATCTCGACAGGATTGAGGTCTGAGAAGGACTCCTGCCATCCATCAACAACGTCTCATGTTGAGGTCAGAAGCACCCCACTCCCACTGCACACTGCGTTCCCCTCCCGAGACACCGGCTGGTGGACGAGAGTCTCCATCAAAGCCCACTGGAAGTCGATTTCCATGTTCTCGCCAAACTCCTCCCACACCTGAGTTTTTTTCTTCGGCGACCGCAAAGCAGCATGCCACTTGTCCTGCCGGTACCTGTCAGCTGCCTCCAGAGTCCCACGGGTCAAAAAGGCCTGATAGGACTCCTCCTTCAGTTTATAAGCATCCCTCAATGCTGGGGTCCACCAGTGGGTTGGAGGGTTGCCGCCCCGACCGGCGCCGACCGCCTTACGGCTGCAATTCTTGGCTACCGCCTCGACAATGGAAGCGTGGAACATGCCCCATTCGGACTCAATGTCCCCTGCCTCCCTCGGGACGTGGTTGTAGCTCTGCTGGAGATGGGAGTTGAAACTTCTTCTGACATGGGACTCTGCGAGATGTTCCCAGCAGACCCTCATGTTACGTTTGGGTCTTCCAGGTCTGACCGACATCCTCCCCCATCATCGGGGCCAACTCACCACAAGGTGGTGATCAGTTGACAGCTCTTCACCCGAATGTCCAGGACATGCAGTCGTAAGTCCGACGATACGACCACAAGGTCAGTCAAAGAATTGTAGCCTAAGGTGCATTGGTGCCAAGTGCACATATGGACACCTTTATGCCTGAACATGGTGTTCGTCATGGACAATCCGTAATGAGCACAGAAGTCCAATAGCAAAACACCACTCAGGTTCATATCAGGGGGGCTGTTCCTCCCAATCACGCCCTTCCAAGTTGCACTTTCAGCAGACCCTCATGTTACGTTTGGGTCTGCCAGGTCTGACCAACATCCTCCCCCATCATTGGGGCCAACTCACCACCAGGTTGTGATCAGTTGACAGCTCTGCCCCTCTCTTCACCCGAGTGTCCAGGACATGCGTCCGCAAGTCCGACTACGCGACCACAAGGTTGATCAAAGAAATATGGCCTAAGGTGTGTTGGTGCACAACTCAACCAGCATACATTTGGACACCTTTTATGCCTGAACATCATGTTTGATGTGGAGAATCCATAACGAGCACAGAAGTCCAAGAATAAAACACCACTCGGGTTCAGATCAGGGGGGCCATTCCTCCCAATCACACCCTTCTAAGTCACACTGTCTTGTCCACGTGAGCGTTGAAGTCTCCCAGTAGATTGGGGGAGTCCCCAGAAGGAGCGCCTCTCGCAGCCCCCCTAGGGACTCCCAAGAAGGGTGAGTAAACTGAACTGCTGTTAGGTGCATAGCCTCAAACAACAGTCAGAACCCGTCCCCCAACCTGAACGCAGAGGGAGGCTACCCTCTCGTCCAACGGGTTGAACCCCAACGTACAGGCCTGAGTCAGGAGGAAATCCATATTGCCACTTGTGCCGGGGCCTCTCACCGGGAGCAACTCCAGAGTAGAAAAGAGCCCAGCCCCTCTCAAGAGACCTGGTTCTGGAACCTTTGCTGTTTGTCGAGGTGAGTCCGACTATAACTAGTCAGAATCTCTCAGCCTCGTGCACCAGCTCGGGCTTCTTCCCCACCAGAGGGGTGACATTTCATGTCCCTAGAGCCAGCCTCTGCTGCTGAGGGTCAGACAGCCAAGGTCCCCCTCTCCGGCCACCACCCAGCTCACACTACACCTGACTGCCTTGGCCCTTCCTGTGGGTGGTGAGCCCAAGGGAAGGGGGACCCTTGTCTTCTCGTCGGGCTGTGCCTAGCCGAGCTCCATAGTCAGTGAGATACTGGACAGTTTCTAGTGTTGGGCACCCAGCCCATTTCTTTTGCCTTTTATGCTAGGCTAAGAATATTCTGAGTCATAGAGAAAGTAACAGAGATTTTTTTTCTGTTGATGGATGGAGAGTGGGATTGGCCAAAGGGGGAGTATATGAGTGCTACCTCTTTGAGCACAATGAGCTCTTTTACTTGGGATATCGAGCACATATGGAATAATTTATCAAAAAAACCTCCAGTTTGTCAGCATCACTGTTTTCTCTAGGTGCTAAGTTTCCCTTCACCCCAACATCTCAAATTCAGTTTGCCACTTCATAAAGCTTTTAAGGCTATTCCTAGACTCTTGCTCAATAGCAGTTCTCAAGCCTGTAGTCTATCATCACCGTCAGAAAAGTTAAATCAAAAGAGACGTTACATTTTTAAATGTCTAACACTCAATCTGTATCCTGTTTAGTTGTTTTATTTATTGAGCCACAATGCCATTTTTTACAGTTGGTTTCCATCTCAAGTTTTGCATTTAGTGGAGTTTAATCAGTGCATACATAAAATTACAGAGCACACTGTTTTTACCGTACACTATGCCAGTGTGACATCATAAGGGATTTGCTCTAAACTGCACAGCTGTGTAGATAACAGGGCAAATTAGATTTTTATTTTATTTCTCTCTGCATTCCAGCATCATATTTAGAATATCAACCTCAGGGGGGGTACTAACATAAAAGGAATTGTACTGAATGTTGCTGACCCAATCAAAAGGAGAGTTGTGTGCTCGATTTTGTCAAGATGAAACATTACATTCCCACCAGACAGGAACTGATCACTTAGTAAATGGCTAATTTTGTTTTTTTTAAAACAAAAAAAAGTTAAATTGTTCGAGGTTAATTATTTTCTTGTCATTCCCCTATGGATATGAGGCTTATATGTTGATCCTTAATTTGATTTATTAAGATTAGTCAAAATTCATGTTAAAATCCTACTTGTAAATGGTGTGATGTAATCATAATACATAAATAAATCAGAAACAAAGGTCGAACATCCTTCTTTTCCTTTTTTAAAAAGTATTTAATTTCTAGATTCTCCTATTAAGCCATTTTCACACTTAAATTGTATAAGTGAAAATAGAAAATTCGAGCTAAAGTTGAGACCTTATGTCACCTTCTACAAGCAGATGATAATGAATATTGTATGTTCTTAGCCTCTTTACAGAAGTATTCATTAACTAAGATTGTACTACATTTATCTTTTTTTACATTGTTATGGGTTATAGGGGTTGAGGGAAGAGTAATCTGTGAAGAAAAATCTACAGAAAAATTAAGAAGCAGAACTTAACAAGCCTCTTAGATGAGTAGTGAAATGTCTACAATAGAAAAACCAACATTTGCCGCAAACAGATATGATAGCAAATAATGATTTGCCCTGTTCTGCTTGTTTACAGCATGTAGATAATCATATGGCATTTAAACGAAGGAGTGTGCTTATCAGCCCATGATTCTGTGACAATTCTACTGAAATGCCACTCTTGGCCTCAGCTCATAAATAATTGGGATTTGTTTCTAAAAGTACTTGCCATTATGTTAGGCTTAAATAAAATAATCTAAACATGACTAGTTAGGGTTCAATATTTAAACCATAGGTCATGTTTTATTTCTATATAACTTGAGTTGAAATGAACAACTGAACTTTGTGAATGTTCTCTGTTTTGATATTGAATAAACAAAGCACTTGTATTATTCAGCCCAAGAGTATCTTTTCTTGCCTTGTTCCATTCCCAGGATAAACTTCTCCATGAATTAGCAATGACTCCATCTTCAATGGCCTAACATCATTTAATATTTTTAGCAGATTTTTCTATTGAGGAAATGTATTTAGAACAGATTACTGTAATGAAGTCAGTCACCAACCATGCAGCGTTCAACTAATGTTACAAACTGTACTTGCACATTGGCTCACTTACTGGAAAAACACACTCAGGTTTTGAGGTCGCAGTAGCAATGTGACATTGCATGAGCTCCTTGCATGTTTTGTTTGCTGCTATCAGATCTTCTTTTTCCTTCTTCCCTGAATGTTTTTTTTTTTTTTGGGGGGGGGGGTTTGTATGACCTCGATGAACTTTTTAGTGTTTGACTGTGGAAAAGTTCTATGATGGCCGTGACACTCCCTTGCTCTCTGGACTGCTTTTCCCCATGAGGTCCTCCACGCTCAGACACTGAGCCCAATGACTCGGCAGGGTTGCCTCCTAGTAACCCCTAGTGGTGGCGAGGCCAAATCATTCAGGGATTTCAGTTAAACTGTTAAAAAACAAACCAAAAAAAATGAATTGAATCAAGGACTGAGACATTGATCTGGATGTGTCATGGACAAGATGTGATGGGTTTACTTAACTACCATTGCAGAATTATAACTGACTCTGAAAATAGAAAAAAAATGTGTTTGGATTTGCAATATTGTTAATTACACTTTGAATGTGAACCTAATTTATCTTTTAATAAAGAGTTATCATTTGGACAGATTTGCTTCAAATATTCAGGTTTTACATGATTTTGAAAATAATCCTCTTAGTTAAGTTAAAGCACGACAGAGAAATTTCATGCATTTTGTGATTGCTTTGGAATTGGCCATACTCTCCAACAATCAAAAGATCTGCAATTGTATTGTGAGGGGGCCTGATTTCAGATAGGCAAGACTTTCGCATCCTCATTCAAATTTGAATGTGTGCAATTCACATAACTGCTGATGCACAATATATTAGATTAATGGTATAGTCATTTTTTTATCAAGATGTAATTAAAGGTTGTACCCTTGTTGTTTTCTCTTTGACCCTCATAAAATTCTATTTTGATAATTTTGGAACTGTGATTAAAATTTTTGGTCACACAAATATTGTATAAGCTAAGAATATATTAGGTTTGCGTTCTTCTATGAACTATATTAGGCAATGGCCTCCACTACCTTTTTTTTTTATCCCATTAATGTCCCTATATTTTTCAATTTCATCTTTTTATTGTTTTATGACACACATATACCGAAGGTTTCTTTAAGGACCTATTTATATTATAATTTCTCACCGTGTTTTACAATGCCAGTTGCTATTGCATTTGGTGTAATGTATGTTTTAATGTGCTCTCTCTGTTTTAATCCTTGTCATACAAACACCTTTTCACTATTTTTGTTGTGTAGAGGTAAAAATAAAAAAAATTATGAGTATGTGTTGAAACTGTCCTTATTTAATATACACATCCCCTCGAGGTCAATATCTCCAGGCGACATCAGGCAGACTAATGGTAACCTTTTCTTTTTTACCGAGCTTCTGAAACTCATCATGGCAAAGCCTGCTAAAGCTGTTTGCTATTTTCCTTTATTCTTTGACTTCTTCAGCATTCTGTTATTGGGTAGATGATGTTTTGGGGGTTATACAAAAAACATTTAGCTGGACAAACCCAGCTGACCCGTTTAAGTTTTAGCAACCCCAAGGATCAGGTTATTTGAGGTAGTTTCCCTATATTTTGCATTATTGAACGAGGACTTGTTTGTATCTGTAATGGGAAAAATCCAGAATATTCTATCAATAATGACGTTACAGTCATAAAACCTGTCACTTCAACAGTTGAATACCACCACATGATTTTTTTCTTTAGAAGACATGTTACTTCTACATTCAAAATTGGCACAGAGGTTCAAGTATGTTCCGAAGTGATTTAACATTGAGTCATTAAAAAATGTATTCCAATACCATCTTGACTTAGAAATATTTGTTCACTTTGTATTAACAGTCTGGTGTTGAAGACTTTCCCACTGCCATATGGTGTTAATACTTCTGGCAGCAAACAAGACAAAACATGATTTTGAAAATCTTGTTTCCGGCTCAGTGATTGGCTTAAGTAAACAAACCCATTACACTTTAACTATTATAGAACATTTCAGTATGCAATGTTTCCTAATAGAATCTTGGTGCTGTACTTAAAACCAAACAAAAAAAAAATGATAGAGTGGAATCAATGTACTGCTTTTCGCAACAGTTGGAAAACCTATTAACCAAATAAAAAAAAAACCTCCATCTTATTCTTTGTATGACAGATGTACCACATCTATTTTGTAATAGATTCTCAGCTAAGTTTTGAAAACATCTTGGATTTCACAGAGGAGCCATATGACTGGCAACTGGACTTTTTACCCTTAGTTATTGTGCTGCTATGATACGAAGGAAGGATGTGTTGCATTTACTGCAAAGAAAATGAGAGCAACATAGCATGAAGCAAATGAAGTAAAAGTAAAAAAAACTCGAATCTTGCTTTTGTTGTAGGAAAACAAACTTTTAATTGAAATTTGATTAAGTACTGTTGTATTTATAATCCCAGCAAAGGTTTCTGTATTCAGCTGTAAAAATATTTGGGTTAAAATGGTCCCTCATTTCAAATTACAACTCAACACATCTGCTTAAAGGGGCCTATTCCATTTGACACCAATTGTTCTGTCACTTTTGTTTTATTTTTACAACTTTGTCCCTTTTATTTTTTTGTATCTGTTTAATGTGCTTTTTGTGTACATGTATAGTAGGCTATTTAGTCATGTGAAAAAAATAGGACACCCTATGAAAGGCTGTATGTTTAAAAATCCTAAATTATCATCACGGGAACTACAGCAGGCTCTGGCTACTGTGGATGAGAAAGTGCATGATGCTACTATCAGAAAGAGACTACACAAATTTGACTTTCATGGGAGGTGTGCAAGGAAGAAACCTTTGCTCTTCAAGAAAAACATTAAGGCCAGATTGAATTTTACACGAGAGAATGTAGACAAAGACAATGACTACTGGAATGTTCTAAACTGGAATGTTCTTTGGACAGATGAGTCTAAAATTGAATTATTTGGACACCAGAACAGAAGACGTGTTTGGTGTAAACCAAATACAGCCTTCCAAGAAGAGAACCTCATACCAACTGTGAAGCATGGAGGTAGCAGTATCTTGATTTGGGGATGCTTTGCTGCAGCAGGACCTGGCCAGCTCACCATCATAGAATCCATCATGAATTTTCCTGTGTATCAGAGGGTGCTTGAAGAACATGTGAAACCATCTGCAAAAAAGTTATAGCTGAAGCTGAACTAGACACCTCAACATGACAGTGACCCAAAGCATACCAGCAAATCAACTAAGGACTGGCTAAAAACTAAGAAGTGGAGAGTCCTTGAATGGCCAAGTCAAAGTCCTGATCTTAATCCCATTGAGATGCTGTAGGGTAACTCGAAACGGGCTGTACATGCAAGAAACCCCTCAAACATATCACAGGGGAAAGAATTCTGCATTGAGGAGTGGGGCAAACTCTCTTCTGATCGATGTCAGAGATGGTAAAAGGCAACAAAAACGTCTCACAGAAGTTATATCACACAACGGGGGCAACAATATCTATTAGTGGGTAGGGTGTCCTAACTTTTTCCTCCATTAAAATAGGCCCTTTTGGTCATCTCTTTTTATGTGTCAAACAATGCTAATTTTTGTTTTAATTGCAATTTAATCACTTTCTTTTCTAGAAATGCATATTAACATGATTGAACATTGATATGTGAATATTTTGTAATGAAGAGCTGATTATTGAATGGGGTGTCCTCATTTTTTCAGATGACTGTATGTTCGTACGTTGTCCTTGAGTGTTGAGTAGGGCGCCTTCAAATAAAATTTATCTTGAAATACAACCCCCTTTGATTTAAATCACCAAATCATTGCTACTACAGTAATTTAGATATTTTCCTTTCATTTGGAGGTTAGTCACAATGTATTAATCCAGTGCTTTAACTTAATTGCTTGCGTGGCTCTCCCATAACTCCGAGTGATCTTGCTTTGAGCCCTTTTGCATCTCCCAGTGTGCAGCCCGGGATCAAGGCTCTTGTTGACCATAAATTTTCTCACTATCAGTTAGCTCTGTGTAATATATATTTGTGTGTGTGTGTGTGTGTGTGTGTGTGTGTGTGTGTGTGTGTGTGTGTGTGTGTGTGTGTGTGTGTGAGAGAGAGGGTATTTCAGCGTGTAGGTGTTGGAGAGTGAAT
>CAAKHD010003213.1:18009-30576 GCA_901007705.1 Fistularia tabacaria | reverse complement strand
TATGGAAGATTTTTTAAGAATAAGGGGGATGTGCAGAATTGCAGTAACTATAGAGGGATAAAGTTGATGAGCCATACAATGAAGTTATGGGAGAGAGTAGTGGAAACGAGACTGAGAGCAGAAGTCAGAATTTTTTGTGCAGCAGTATGGCTTCATGCCTAGAAACAGTACTATAGATACAGTATTCGCTTTGAGAATGCTAATAGAGAAGCACAGAGAAGGTCAGAGGGAACTGCATTGTGCTTTTGTAGACCTAGAAAAAGCATATGAGAGGAACTCTGGTATTGTATGAGAAAGTCTGGAGCAACAGAGAAGTATGTTCGACTGTTCAAGGACATGTATGCTGGTTGTGAGACAGTGGTGAAGTGTGCTGTGGGTGAAACAGAGAAGTTCAAGGTCGAGGTGGGACTTCATCAGGGATCAGCTCTGAGCCCCTTCTTGTTTGCAGTGGTGAGGGACAGGCTGACAGATGAGGTTAGACAGGAATCTCCATGGACCATGATGTTTGCAGATGATATTGTGATCTGTAGTGAGAGCAGGAAACAGGTTGAGGAAAATCTTGAGAGGTGGAGGTTTGCTCTAGAAAGGAGAGGAATGAAGGTTAGTCACAGCAAGACAGAATGTATGTGTGTAAATGAAAGGAACCCGGGTGGAACGGTCCGGCTACAGGGAGTGGAGATCAAGAAGTTGGAGGATTTCAGGTACTTAGGGTCAACGGTCCAGAGCAATGGAGAGTGTGGAAAAGGGGTTAAGAAACGGGTACAAGCAGGTTGGAATGGGTGGAGAAAAGTTTCAGGGGTTCTTTGTGACAGAAGAATTTCATCTAGAATGAAAGGAAAGGTTTACAAAACAGTGGTCAGACCAGTGATGCTGTATGGTTTGGAGACAGTGGCACTGAATAAAAGACAGGAGGCAGAGCTGGAGGTAGCAGATGAAGATGTTGAGGTTTTCTTTAGGAGTGACGAGGATGGATAGGATCAGAAATGAGTCCATCAGCAGGACAGCTAATGTTAGATGTTTTGGAGAGAAGGTCAGAGACGCCAGACGGAGATGGTTCGGTCATGTACAGAGGAAGGATAGGGACTATATTGGTAGACAGATGCTGGAATGGGAGATGCCAGGCAGAAAGTCTCGAGGAAGACCGAAGAGAAGATTTATGGATGTAGTGAGAGAAGATATAAAGGAAGTTGGTGTGGGAGAGGAGGATACAGAGAATAGGGTTAGATGGAGGAGGTCCATTATTCGCTGTGGCGACCCCTGAAAGGGAAAAGCCGAAAGGAAAAGAAGAAGAAGAAGAAGAAAATGAAAACACAATTATATTTTGTATGTAGCTGTTTTTTTTTTTTATTTTTAAATCTGATATTAAATCGTATTTGTATTTTGTATGGATTAGTAGTTTTCCCAATGACCATTTAGGGACATTTACATCTCTATTTTTATGTGGTAAATCACAACGCACCAAATTGCATGTTGTTTCTTCTTTCAACATATCTGCAGTTTCTCAGCAAAATGCATCAAAATTTGAATTTTAAACAGGGGGTCACCCTAAACTAGGCTGACCCCTGTTGCAAAACATTAAACCATCTATAAGAACTTTAGTAATTCAGTTTATTGACACCTTGAACATTAAATTAAATCAATACTACACAAAATTATTAAAATCTGGACTAAAGGTACAGCAATCTGTCTGCTCGTGTAAGTGAAATCCACAGATACTAAAGCCTCAAGAAGCACAACGTGCTGCAGTTCTCTAAGTTCGGCTGGTTCTTCAGTGAGCTCGGTTTACAGCCATCAGGAGAAGGAGGGAGGACCAGTCGCGAGAGGCGGTCATATGGTCTTCCTCCCCCCTCCCCCTTTTGCTGTCTGTGTCTCTGCGGATGGATGGAGGTTGCTAAAAGCGGCAGTGCTAAGAGTCAGCCCCTTCAGGTCTGAGCTGGACATGCAGTGGTGTCTTCACACACAAACACTATCGAGTATCTGGAGTGACATTCTACAGGACGTGGAAGATCCCACATTTGGGCCAATGATGCTGAAACTGGTCTTTGTAATTTTCTGCTATTTCACCTAAGCCAGATGAACACACACGCGCAAGAATTTATAGCCAAGGTAAGGACCTGAACAGATGCACCCATAATTTTTTAGAGGATTTCATTCATCTTATGCAATGCAGTTTTGCAGGTTACGTTTGCTTTATATTTAATTGATAAAAGTGAAAAAGGAGTGCCAAATGAACTTTTTGAAGTGTTTGTAGAAAATGCTGTGAGCTTTAGTAAAAATGTCACTGTCCGGGACTTTTGAAAGTTTCTGACTCAACACTGACCAGTAACATGAAAGGCAGATGTTTAAGAGAGGAAAAAGTAAGATTTGTTGTGGAAGAATATGCATTGTCTGTAACTGGCTGATGCAAGGACAGGGGAGTGAGGAATGACTTAGGCATTCCCTGAAATTCTGCATCACTTAAAGATCAACATGACAACCAAGAAGAGGCTTTAATGATTTCATTTCTTTAGCTGTTACATTTGTTATAATAATGACTGCCCACTTTGTTTATTCCCATCTGACTTCTATTGTACTCTGCGGCTTGGTGCAATTTTCTCTCCAGTCTTGTTTCTGTGATCCCTCTTAAGTCTTCACTCACATGGTCTTTATGGACTACTTAACAGTGTTGGAAATGGCATTATAAGTCACTCAAATACTGGAGCCAGCCAGAAATCACATGTTGGATTTTTCTTTTCTTTTCTTTCCTTTTTTTTCCTGAAGAATCTGTATATCTCATGTTCATTGTTTGATTTACAGAAGAGCAGGAGAGGCAGCACGTGCAGTCATTTTAAAAATTTTGTTAATGTGTGATTGACATATTTTGGACTGCATGTACTCTCATCTGAACAGATGTGAAGTTGTGGTCATGATATACATGATTAAGCTGACATTGCTGAGCAACAATTACCTTGTGATTTTACAGGCTCTGGGTTAGACCACCAGCCTGAGAAATGTTAGTCTTTTAGTCTGAAGTTTGTAGCTCCAAAATATCAAAACATTCCTCTCAGAATTCTCACTGTTTTTTTAATTAAAATTTTAGAAAGTTGAGTGGACGTACGCTTCTTTAGTTTATATTTTGACCATAAAAAATCACTGCATTCTGTAACCTATAGTATGACACTGCTGATTCAGTCATGTTTTAAGGCATACTATTAATATGCTGATCAATTTAAATTTTGTTTGTTTTAAATTGTTCATGCAAATTCTCAACTCGGAACAGGATTTGAACATAAGCAATAGTTATGAACTCTCTACACAGGACATCAATTTTAAAAGAATACATTGGCTACTGCAAGTGAAATTTGTGAGGCTTATTAGAAACATCTCAGCTGCTTCACAGTCACATCTGATTTGGATAAGTTGTTATAGAAATTAAATGAAAAAAGATAAAATATAATAAAATAAAATGAGAAAAAAAAGTTGGGAATGATCGATGGATCAATAGATATATGAAATAATTAATCAAATAATGTTTCCAAGTATAAGTAAGACGGCTGAGCCTGTTGAACCAAGTTTTTACTGCAAAGGCAAAATGTTCCAGGCGACCATGAGCATATTGAGCAGAACTGGTTATCTCTATTTAATTACTATTTCTTTGACAAAAAACAACCCGCCCCCCCCAAAACAAAAAAATAAATAAAAAAAACACCTCAGGAATCCTTGGCATAATTCCTTGCAATTAGGACAACAACTAAGAATGTTTTGTGAATGTTAAGTTAGCCATAACTAGTTTCCAACCCTCAGTTATTTCTGTGTCACTGTAAGACTGTGCATGAAGCAATTGTTGTGGTCTCTGAGCATTTGACAGTGTGTGCATAAAGTTTCTTTGTGGAGATTTTAAGTAGCAGAATGAATTAAATCAGCAATGCTATTATGACTTGTTTGGTGAAATTTAAGCCTTTTTAACCTATGACTCAGAACATGTGTAGAAGTCTAACAGAAGAAATTCCAATGTTTTTGAAGCTTCTTGAAATGCATTAAGCTGGATATGCATAAAGTGATTTATGTAGATCTGAACTGAGTTGATGGTTGTCCTATAACAATAGTTTCTTGACAACTGACGAATGACCTGAGTTTCAAAAAACTGTATTTGGTCAAATGAAAAAACTGAGGGGGAAGGAGAGAAAGAGGGAGAAAGAGAGTTTTGCTAACAAATTGCAAGGATACTTGCAAGGATACTAAGGTAAAAATGGATTAGAAAACAATGTATTGACTTCTTCAGACCCTCAAAAACAGCTTTGGTTTACAGTGCAGTGTGGCAAGAGGTTTGTGGAATTTTAGCCTCTTCCTTATAGCTCATATCTCCTTTTAACAGATGTTTGTAGTCCAGACAGAAAAAAAAAAAAAAAGTTTTCTGTTTACTAGTGTTTCTACAGTTGTGCCAACAGTTCACTAATATTCCAGGCAAGACTAAGAACAGGGAAGTTTCCAACATAACTTCTTTTCTACATCTTTGAAAACATTTTCAAGCTGAGAAAAAGAAATGCCAACAGCTTCTCTCCGGGCTGAAACCGGAAAACTCTCAACTGATTGGTTGTTGAAAAGAAAATGACGATATCCTAAACCACAGTGGCCTAAAGGATGTGACACTTTTTCTGACATTGAGGAGGATAAGAGTCATTTAGACTGGTGGCTTTCTTTGCCTAGGCATACTAAATCTGATATAAGAAGCGTGATTGTGTTGTATCAAATCATCACAAAATGAAGCCACAAAGTGTAGAACAAGACCTTTTTACGGATTTACAGGCTAAAAAAAGGTGTTCATCCGTGTTATCGAGATAGAACATAAATCTGGATAATGTCATTGCTTATAATATTAATCTTATTTTAAAACAATTTAATTCCCTTGTTTAACTTGAGAGTTTATTTAGTTGTATTACATGTTCCAAATAAAGAAAGGTTGTAATAGATAGGTTTTAATTAATGCTATCATCTTTTAACACTGACAGGATGATACTAAATTGTTGTCTAAAGTGACATATGGTACCATATGGTTTAGAAAGTCCTGCTGCCAAAGATCAATCCATGGCTTCTTGGGAAGTTCAGTTTAGCAATAACTGATATGGTCAAACAAAAAATATAAGCAAAAGCTTTTGACTTATTATCAACCCCTCTTATACGTTTCTTTCCATTTTACGATTATACCCCTTTTGGATTTAAAGATGGAGATAAAAAAACAAAAAAACAATATTTCTGTGTCCCATTCAATGAGGTTACTGAGTTGCCACACTCTGTTTTCAAAGGCAGGATGATTTTATATGCCAGCAGAATGGGAGTAACACTTAACATGTGCTCCAGCAAAATCACAGAATTTTTTGGACTTTTTGAGGTAGATCATGAGGCAAAATGCTTGGGCGATTTCTCTATGAAACTTGTTTTTACATTATTGTTTATATCTGTTCTGCCATAGCTTTGGTGCACAATAATATTTCTGCTTGTTAAAATCAAGTAAGCTATGACTTATGCAGCTGTGCTCAGTTTCTTCAAACAGTGTTATGAAAACCAAAGCAGATTGTTCAGAAATTAGCAATAGTTTCTCTATGAAACTTGTTTTTACATTATTGTTTATATCTGTTCTGCCTTAGCTTTGGTGCACAATAATATTTCTGCTTGTTAAAATCAAGTAAGCTATGACTTATGCTGCTGTGCTCAGTTTATTCAAACAGTGTTATGAAAACCAAAGCAGATTGTTCAGAAATTAAATATCAAATTATGCCACACTGACTAAAATTAGGCTTAGGAACTGCCTAGAGCATATATTTTTTTTATTAGGGGCTGGAAGAGAAAGCTCTAATAAACTTGGCAATGTTGTCTTTGGTCTTGAATGAACTCTGTTCAGTATTTGTAGAGTTTGGTCCTCTAGATCTTTCACACAACTTTAATGTAGCATCAAAGAACTTTGATACAAAGATACCTCTTACATTTCCCAGTATTTATATAAAGTTCCCCTGAAAGTCAACCCAATAACGGCCTGCTTAGTTACAAAAAAAAAAACACACTCAACATTGTGACATTTGAGGAATGTTCTTGGAACATTAAACGATGGTGTCCTCTATAAAGAAAACAGAAAACATCTCACATGTTCTAAGGGTATAAGATATCTTGATGAGTTTGGTTTCAGTTAAAAGTAGTTTTATCTGAAGCCCAAAAACCACCTCCAGGTGTCGGACAACAGGCAGAATAAAGAGGATGCATTCAGAGATCTAGTTGTTCTCAGAAAATCACTTGTTTTGAGAACACATTTTTAACCTGCAAGTGTAAATGGATTATTATCAAAATTCAGGCTGGTTTATGAATGATAATGTGAGAGACTAAGGTTGAGAGCAACTGGTTGGTACATGTTTCAACTCTAAAGATCAAATTAAATGAAAACTGCATTGCTTGACGACATTGCAGTGTTTGCTGTCAAAGTATTTTACTTTATGCCATATTTTTTATGTCTACTGATATCACTATTTACTTAAGTCATTTGAGCCGTTCCCCCATAGCTCATGTTGTTATTTTAAAATGCAATCTTGGTCATTTTTTTTCTTAAGTTGTTTATCAAGGGCAGCAAGGTGGTGTAGTGGTTAGCGCTTCAGCCTGATAGCATAAAGGACCCGGGTTTGATTCTGACAGGGGACCTTTCTGTGTGGATTTTGCATGTACTCCCCACATCTGCATTAGTTTCCTCTTAGTTCTCCAGTTTCCTCCAACAGTCCAAAAACATGCAGCAGGTTAATTGGAAAAAGCGGGAAAATTGCCCAGATGTGAGACAGAGAGTGAATGTTTTTCTGTCTGTATATGGTGCCCTGCAATTGACTGGTGACCAGTCCATGGTGTGCCCTGCCTCTCGCTCAATGGCAGCTTGGCCAGCATCCCCCATGACCCTAAGTAGGAGAAGCAGTAGACAATGGATGGATGGATGGATGGATGGATGGATGGATGGATGGATGGATGGATGGATGGATGGATGGATAGTTATTTATTGATTGGTTTTTGCTTGTTTGTTTGTTAATGTATTTATTTGAACTTGATGCATGGAATGGATTCTGGAAGGTTTTCTTATGATAACATATTGATAAAACACTACCTTTACATTTATATTCTTGTCATCCAACAAGGATTTTTCTTCTTTTTCATGTTGTTTCCTTTTTTCCTTAAAAAAACAAGACATCTTTATGGTGAGACCTAAGATTTTGGCAGTATGTTATTTAATTCGGTGGCTTTGACATTATGATTGGCCTGAAACAGTCAATCTGATGTGGGAACCTGATTAATACATCCAAAAAATAAATTAACACCATATTCCATAGAGATTTAAATACATTTTTAGTGATTGTATCAGTGATTACAGCCAACAGTTTGCAAAGAGAGTCTTATGATACAGTCTCAGTTTTATCACTGGTAAACATGCCAAATCAACTGTTAAATGTCATGGAGGAAATGCTCAGCAATACTGAAAGAATTACTTATTTATTCAGGCTCATGTAGATGTGACAAATGTTTCATCCCTACAGAAGTGATGAAATGTGAAATATCTGAACAGCTTTGACCTTGAGGAACCAGCAAATGCATATAAGGCAGACGATGCAGAACTTTTTCTGAAATCACATTTTTGCCAAATGCCATCCATTCATCCATCCATCTTCTGCCGCTTAGTCAGGGTTGGGTCACAGGGCAACAGCCCAAGCAGAGCGACCCAGACTTCCCTCTTCATGGCCACTTTGTCCAGTAGCTCTTGGGGAATACAGAGGCCTTCCCAGACCAACCCAGAGACATAGTCCCTGGAGGTTTCATCTTTTTTTCTTTTGTAATTTTTTTTCAAACAGCTACGAATAACTTTGGATTGTGTCTGAGGCTTATGTAATCTGAATATACTACAGTTTTACTGGAAAAAGAGCAACTCGCAAGCTGTGAAAAAGTTGGAAACAATGAGAGTTGGAACATGATCACAAAAAAAAAAGAGTTTCATAAATCATTATTCACACAGCAGGGATACGACATTACATAACCGTTTATTAAACCGTATGTTGAAACACAAAGAATCATTTGTGCTTGTGACCAGGCAGAGTGACAAACTGGAAATGTGTTTCCAGTTTTTTTTGTATACTGTAGGAGGGACATGGACACTTTTTCAAGGTCACATATACAGTTGTTAAGTTGGCTAAAGACTGGTTGAGAATAGCTAAAGACACACTGAATATCACAAAACATATTTTAATTATGTTGTATACAGTGTACCTTTCGTTCCAAGTGTGTGGTGTTTTTGAAGCCAGCATCATATATAGCACGCGCACACACACACAGACAAATACACACATACACCCACATATATGTATCCATCCATCCATTATCTATCGCTTATCCTACACTTCAGGTTGCTGGGGATGCTAGAGCCTATCCCAGCCTTTCACACAACCATTCACTCTCATTCACGTATCTGGGCAATTTTCCCAATTAACCTTCTGTAGGTTTTTGGCCTTTGGGAGGAAACCGGAGAACCCAGAAGACCCATGCAGACACAGGGAGAACTTACAAACTCTACAGAAAGTGTGTGTCTGTGTGTCTGTGCGTGTGTGTGTGTGTGTGTGTGTGTGTGCGTTTGTGTGCGTTTGTGTATGTGCATAATTTTAAAAGAATGAGATTGGGTTGTGTTGGGACAATGTCAATGACAATGTATATTAACCAGCAAAAAGGTGATATTCATGCGATTATGAAATGCTTGGTTGAGAACTGGTGAGACCAAGGAACGAAAATCTTGCTACAGGAAAATACTCAAGGTTTAAATTAAGGTTACGGAAATATTTTCTTATGTGGGTTGACAACATAATCTTTACATATCTTCCACATCAACAAAAATACAAAAATAACTTTGAGGCTAAGTTTAGGAGCAACAATGGTCATGGGTTTTGAATTATTGTTTTGAGCTGTGGTTTGTAATGGAAACCTTGTGGCTGGAGATGGCTAACAAGCTGTAATGTACCAGTCTTATGATTTTTGCAGAGGTGCAATTTTGTATCTTACATCTGTTTTCCTCTGTCACTTCTGTCACAATTGTCATCCTTTAAATGAAAAATGTTGCCATATGACATATGTCATTGGCTGATTCATTTCGTCAATGCACAATGTTGAGTTGGTTTATATGGATCAAATCTGTTGATAAGAGGTGCAAGATCTATTGTGTTTTTGCTTTATTTTCTTTAAGGTCTATTTTAACTTTGGGGGTACTGCACAAAGCCACCAAGAATGAAACCCACTTCTGGTAAAAATGGTTGCACAACCACCTTTTTCTGACTTGAGAGGAGTAAATCCAATTAAGAAAGAAAAAAAAGTGTTTCTTGAAAGTAATTTTGTAATTTGCATTTTTAGTGTAGCTGAACATGGAAACATTTTGATTTTGGGTTAACTGTAGCATAGAACTGTTTACATATCCCCAATGTCATGGTTACGAAAACAACCTGTGGCTATCTTTGGGAGCAACAATGGTCACAGAGTTAGACCACTGACTGTGTGAGCAAGCTGTGACAACTGTAAAGAAATCCAATTTTTCAGTGAATAAAAGCTGCGGTCTGCGGGAAGCAATATCATGAGGAGATGAACTTAGAACACACATAGAGCTGTTGTTATCAGAGAGTGATAGAATGCATACTTGAGATTTCAAGGCTAATGGTGCTTACAAGGAATTGAAAGCATGCATGCATGGAATGTACTGTAGGCAGGGGTGAGGCATCTTTGGACAGGCAGCTAGTTTTGCAGACACGCAGATGGCAAGAGATGATCCTGAAGCACACAGAAATAATTTGGGAAAAAAAAAAAACCTTGAGGGGAATGAGGCTATTTGATCAAATGGTAGAAGCAAATAAATGGCAAAATCAGGATAATGGTCCTTGGTGTCTCAACTTCAGAAGCTGAGGACTTGGCATATCAGTCCGAATTGCAATGTGGCAAGATCCTACAACAGCAAAAATCATTATAGAAAATAATAGAAGAATAAAATGATAAAACATGACTTAATTAGATACAAACATGCATAAGCAGGGAACTTGAGAGAGGAAGACACAATAACCTTTTGTATTTGGTTATTTTTTGTTTCTTGTTTACTACGCACGTGCATCAAATCCTATTGTCAAAACAATTCAAGCTTTTTTCATGCCAAGCAAGGCTAATTGGATGAACTATTTTTGTAAAATCCCTATTTAGAGTCACTTTTGAGTACAGACAGAAATTTCCTAGAAGAGAAATGGACAACGTTTAAAATGACCAAATTTGTACATATGTTTTGTTAAAGATCAGTTAGACAGAAACGAAAAAGTTGCAAAACTTATTTAAAGGTTGAAAATTAAAATAGTGGTAAAAAAAATAAAAATAAATAATTGCTAACAGAAACCCAGCCTCTGATTTTTCATTCCCACTAATACATAAATAAATAACATGAAATGTTTTTTGGCAATCAATCTTTGCTTATCCATCCAACATACTAGAGCTTGTGGTACACTGACTATTGAGCTTGTTTGTTTGGTGTTTTTCATTTATTTTTTAAAGTGTGAAAACTGCTACCTCAGCAAATATATATATCAATAAATACACACCTAAATGAATAAATACATTGAAGTCTCTACAAAGTTTTAAAATCAAATCAAACCATTCCACTTATTATTAGAGCTGACAGCCACCACTACTATATTATAAATATTAAGTAATTAACATTAAATATATCTTGACATAGCTCGAAAGGTGTACAAGACAGTGGTGAGACCAGCCAGACAGTGGCACTGAACAAAAGACAGGAGGTAGAGCTGGAGGTAGCAGAGATGAAGATGTTGAAGTTCTTTTAGGGAGTGACGAGGATAGACGGGATCAGGAAGGAGTCCATTAGAGGGACAGCACATGTTTGATGTTTTGGAGAGAAGGTCAGAGAAGCCAGACTGAGATGGTTCGGTCAAGTACAGAGGAGGGATAGGCACTATATTGGAAGATGATGCTCTAATTGGAGATACCAGGCAGGAGGTCTAGAGGAAGACCGAAGAGAAGATTTATGGACATTGTGAGAGAGGATATGAAGGTATTAGGCGTGAGGTTACAGAGAATAGGGTTAGATAGGGAAGGTTGACTTGCTGTTGCGACCGCTGAAGGGAAAAGCCGAAAGGAAAAGAAGATCTCTTGACATAGCCCCTCAAAAGAATATATAGAAAAAAAAAATTAAAGCAAACAAACCAAAGAAAAATAATTAAAACATACACAAAGTACAATTGTTTTTGGCTGGAAGAGTTTTATCCCAGCTTCCAGGAAATAAAAATAAGATAAAAAGTAAGGTTTCCAAGTTGGTTGGCTTCAGTTCTTGGAAAATACATAAAACGCCCTTTTTTTCAAATGTATTTATTTTTTAATTTTTCTTTGACCTTTTATGAGTCCAATTGTCCACTTATGTCATGTGAGAAAGTAAACTATAAATCTGGTCATATTTCAAATTCAGCTTTGTGAGAACTTTGTACTTCTTTCAAGTTAAACACGTGGAAGTGGACATTGAGATAACCCCTTCCAACTTCAGATTGCCCACACATCCAGTCTGCAGATCTAAACCTTAACTCAAAGCCTGGTCAAACGTCTCAATTACACATTGAGCTTATTGTCACAGGATAATCATGGGGATCTGACAGTGATGACAGATTTCGTATTAATGACAATACATAGCATTTATCAATGGAAAGTAAGACTAAAGCTTCTGCAGCAAAGTGAGACAATGTCCTGCTGACAATTTTTGGTAAACCAAAGGTCTGATTGGACTTATTGTTGAATGCTCACAAATTTAATCAGATATGATGGATTATTGATTTTGCCGTAGCTCCAGTTTCAGTTGTTACTCCTTTTTTTAATACAATGAACAAAAACATATTATGTGGAAGAGCTGTTGAGGTTTCTTGTAGAAATCACAAATGCTTTGCCAGGATAAACATATCTTGTGCCACTACATAATATTAAGATACTGAGTAAAATGCATTCTTCCTCTAAAACTCAGATCCACAGCAAATATGAATTGGAATCATAAGCTCAATTCAGGAGGCTCAAAAGTTGATCCCAAAAACCAACAAGTAATTGACTCCAGTCATTGTTATTGAATATATCCATCGTATCACTGAACCCTGAATGATGTTTCCATTCACAGATATTGGAATTTAAAGCTGTTTTCCCACATTCAACACACCACCTAACCACTTGAACACCAATTATGATGTCTTAATACTGAGATGTTTTATCACATGTAAATCATGGATTATTCAATTTATCCATGATTTTTTTTTAATGGACTGATGAAATATGTCAAGTGTGTGGTTGAAAAATGTATATATGGCCATGGTGCAGACTGATTGATGTAACACAGTTCACGGTACACGGTACAGCAGTTGCAGTTGCAAATCTTCTGTGCTCGTAGAATACAGATGGTGTGTGTGTGTGTGTGGAGGGGGGGGGGGGGGGGGGGGGGGGGGGGGGTTGAGGAAGGGGAAAAAAAAGTCCGAAAACAAAAAACTTCCCTCCTCCTTAGTTTGA
>CAAKHD010003213.1:0-13458 GCA_901007705.1 Fistularia tabacaria | reverse complement strand
TGTGTGTGTGTGTGTGTGTGTGTGTGTGTGTGTGTGTGTGTGTGTGTGTGTGTGTGTGTGTGTGTATGTTTTGGTGTGTGTGTGTATGTGTGCGCATAGGTGTTTATTTGATCTGCGCATGGAAAAGTACATACTTTTTGGTTCTGCTTTGCCATGAGAAAGGAGCACAATCAGTTTGGCATATAAAGCACAATTAAGTGACAAAGCAGTTGTAATTAGTACATGTTTCCCTATAATGTTTATCAGCAGTAAAGAATGTGAAACTGATCAAATTACAATTGCATGACATGAACAAAGCGCATACATATTTAATGTATGATATATTATTTCAGCCATGATATTTTTTGGCTTCCTGTCTGTAATAGATAGTGGTAGGAACGCAATGCCTGATATTGTTGTGTTTAATTTTAGCTCTGTCTTGGATGGACAAAGACTGGGATCGTCCTTTTTTTAATTTGATTTTTAAATTGCTAAAAAACCTTCAGATTCGATATACTTAATAGATAAATTAAGTTTCATATTTTTTTCATGTCTGAAACAGCAGTTCAATGAATGAATCAAATCTAGGCCCATCAGACCTTATGCTCTGCAGCCCTGTTTGACCTGTCTTGACATACAGTAGATGGCTCCCCAAAATAACAAAAATTACTGTAGTTCAAATCACCAACCAAAACTCCACAAGCTACATCTTATATATATATATATATACTATATATGAATATAGTGGAGTCCCCCTCCAATAGGAAGGTTGATGTTTTTTTCCTCTGCTCTTCTGTCAGCAAACAGGCCCCTTGGGCAAGTCACTAAATCCCCAGAACCCCCAGTTGCCCCCAGTGGTCTAATATTTGTTATATGTATGTGACTGAGTGTGAAGTCAAATGTGAGATGATTTAAAACTTCAAGGTGATGAAAGGTCTATATTAATTGTATTAATTGGTACAAATTTACACTGTTAAATTTTCACAGAAGCAGGCTACTCTGTAATTATTTCAAGTAAAAGTTGCCTTGTGGTGAATGGAGTGATGGCAATTTTTAAACCTCAGGTTAAGTCTGTATTTTTTGATGATTTTTATTATTTTTTTTAATTCTGCAACATATCAATATACTTCGCGTTATACTAAAACAAAAGGCATGATGAAAAACATGGCTTAAAAGGTCTTCATTATTAACCCCTGAGTAAAGTTATATTTTGATGGAAATCCACTATTTCCCTAACACATAACAACTATTATGGAGAATTACTGGACAAGACTAACAACTAGTTTGGTTGAATTAGTTGCAGGTAAATAGTAAAATGAAAAGCAATCTTGACAAAACTGTGACCATTTGAATCTCCATTCAAAATAGATATTGATTTCTTATTTTTTCCTCCACAGATTGACAACCAGTTGGACCAGGGGTGTTTTATAATCTATCCATTCACAGAACATTTCAATTTGGTGAGTGTGTGTAGCTATATTGCAAGAACATAGTTGTATGATTAACTTGCACTTGCTCTGACTTGGTAAAATTCTGATAGATTATGACCGAACACAGATATAATAAATGCAATAAATCAGACACTAAAACATCCAATCGAAACCTTTCCAACCATTGCAAATTTAAACTAAGAACAATTGGAAACCAGTACATTATTCTATCATATTTAAAAGTCTGTTATGCTAGTGTAATCAGACTGATGTTGAGAGCAAGTGTTTCTTTTCAGATAAATCTATCAATTGTTAATATTGCCATGAAGCGTTTATTTCAGCTTTTCAATGCCTGAAAAGGTGTCTCCCATGTCATTGAAAAAATGTTCATTACAAATCATTACCCCTGAAAATCTTCCTGTGTGTCCACTCAAGGGAAAAAATAATTCATTAGAATAATATTGAAGTTGGACATGAGAAGTCTTGGGTTTAAGAGCACCCAACAAAGATGAATGAAACAGGCACTGAAGAGCCCAGAAAAATGGGACGTTTAATTGATATGGTCTTGTCACTTGTGAAGTGTCTTGTAAATTAACTAGGCATGTAAGAGTTTGTAGGAACAAAACTCTGGGGCCTTGAGTCAGAAAGGGGATGGAGGGGTAGGGGATATTGGTGTATATTGTGCAGCAAGGATAAACTGAAATTACCAATTAAGTAGAGGTCAGCAAAACCCATATTATTCTGAATATATATAATCTCTTCAATAACTGTAGGCATAGCAAAAGTGAGACCACATAAAAGCGCATCAAAAATGTAATCAGGTCCGAGCACTACAAGGCGGTAAACAATATTCAGAGCGCAGTGAAATATATTGTATTTCTGTAAAGTTACCCCACATTTAATAATAAGCCCAAACCGTTTACAAATGTCAGTAAAATCCAATTAAATACAAATTATTTCTCTCTTTCTCTCTTTTTTTAATTGTACAAACCCTTTTTTTTTTTTTTTTGATTCTCGTTCAAAACGTGATTGTGTCGACATACCATCTTGTTTTGTAAAATTATTTGACTGTATGATATTAAGATTAATTTCCACATCCCTCTTCATTTGCATTCTCAGGAAAATTGGGAATATGAAATCTGACTGATCCGTATCTAAAAACCTCCATTGTGGATCTCTTCTGTGCTTTGGTCAGAAGGTCATCATGCCAGTTATGTTAACAATGTGCTGGTGTACATAAGCTAGGAAGCAAGCCACCAAATGGGTGCACTTAGGGAGAGTGTTTTAATTTTTTTATTTCAACAACATAGCAAAATTTTAGTCTATTTTCATCAGTTCATGATGATTTAAGATATGTAATGTAAAGAGTAAATAGTTCAATCCATAATGGGGATAGTGAAAACACAATTTAAATAGCAAACCTAAGAAAGGTAAGAAAGAATAGAAAATAATAGAACAAACTTTATTGTCATTGCAAAATGAGATATATCAAACGTTGTTTGTCTTTCAACCCAATGCAACAGATAGTCAAAATAGTCATAAAACATCTACAGGTTGTATGTGTATGTGAATGTGATGAAAGTGTTATTTGGAACCGAGCAGTTCTAAGTGGACAGGAAGTAAAGGAGGTGTGTTTCTTTTGAGAAGTATGGTCAAGAAGGTGTAGTATCCCAGTATGGTATTCTGGGATGTGTTGTTTGAGATACTGTTTATCCACAGATAGAACAGGGTTCTTTAGCCAAGAACCCATGGGCGGGTCCTGTACATAGTGCTAATGAGAAGATATCTTCTTTGAATCTTGGTCTTGGTCTTGGTCTTGGTCTTGGTCTTGGTCTTGGTCTTGGTCCTGGTCTAGACAGTTATCTGACAGAGATGCGCAGAGCTTGTTATAGGCAGATTCCCCTGACACAATAGTGTTCGTCGTGGCTACTAGTGTGAGAGTAACAGGGAGGTAGTCATTTGGGGTATGTGGCTCATGAAGTTATCAGTTTATAATGATGGTATGCTTTCTCAGACAGTTGGGGAATTATTGCAAGGTCAGATCAAAAGATGCAGCCTGCTACCTTGCACTTGTCTCCAATTTATAAAGATCTGTGGCTCAGGAGTCTAATTGGTGATGATGTTTTTTTATCAAGGTTTCCAAAGTTCCCAGCAAAATAACAAATCCTTGATTCATGGGCAAAATATGATGATTTTGTCCTGGCATTGTTCAGGTTTGTTATGGTGCAAGGTAAGGGCTAGAAATCCTGACCAGGGGTGTGCCACAATAGGAGTCACCTGAGGTGGTGTGGACATCTGATCTGGTTTGGGTATTTCCCCCCAAAGGAATTTTGTTGACACGATGCTGAAGGGATCTCTGTGGGGTCAGACAGCAGAAGCTGAATGCATTGTTTGATCACTTGCTCTTTGAGCCGTGTGTGTGTTTTTGCGTGTATGAGTGTGTGCGTTGAGGCACCGAGTTCAGAATCAATACACCACATTTCTCTGATGTTGGAACTACACAGCATGGTCTGTTGAAAACTTTACTTATATAGGTGGCATTCTGCAAAATCTCAACGTTTCCAAGGTTATTGGTACAGGCATGGTTTAGCTCTATGTGCTTTCATAACTGTTTTTCTTCATCTTGTGAGCACCAGACACACAGAGTATCAATGCTGTCTTTCAAATCCAAATTCCTTAGGGTTCAAAGACAAATGAAGAGGCTAAGCTATGCTTGTCCATTCTGAGCTGAAACTGAAAGGGACGGTGAATGTTGAAATTAAAACATCAGCCTCCCTTTTCATTCAAAAACCAGAACAGTCTTAAAGGCTTAGAGTGCAGGCTCCAGAGCAGCTTTGATCCTCTCTGGTGCTTTTCTCCGAGTAAACACAGAATATGTATGTGTACAATATTTACCACTGGTACAGTGAAGGGAACTGACAGACCAACGCAGTACTTGAAGAACTCTGCAAAACAGTGAAAGTAATTGTTGATTTTGTTTGTTTGAAAGACAGGCCTTCCATTCTGTTTGGGTTTTATTTCCTTTTTAATGTTTGCATGCATGCATTTCTGTACTTATTCATTCATTGCCTTTTAATCTGGCATAAAAATTAATGGTAGTTGAAATGGACAAATCAAAACTTGAAATATGTTTTCCACCCATCCATCTATCTTCCTCCACTTATCCGTGGTTGGGTCAGCAGCTGGAGAAGGGAGGACCAGACTTCCCTCTCCCCAGCCACATGGTCCAGCACCATGGTCTTGGATTTGGAGGTGCTGATCCTAATCCCAGCCACTTCACACTCGGGTGCGAACTGCTCCAGTGAGTGCTGGAGATCATGGCCTGACAGAGCCAACAGGACCATGTCACCTGCAAAAAGCAGAGGCTTGATCCTGTTGCTACCAAACCAGATCCCCTCAACACCCTGGCTGCACCTAGAAATTCTGTCCATAAAAATTATGAACAGAATCGGCGACAAAGGGCAGCCCTGGCGGAGTCGAACTCTCACCGGAAATGGGTCAGACTTACAACCGCCAATGCAGACCAAGGTCCGACTCCAGGCATACAGGGACCGACCGGCCCGTATAACAGGGTTCAGTACCCCATATTCCTGGAGCACCCGCCACAGGACTGCCTGCGGGACATGGTCGGATGCCTTCTCCAAGTCCACAAAACACATGTAGACTGGTTGGGCAAACTCCCATGAGGGAGTAAACTCAACCCTACTGAGGGTATAGAGCTGGTCCACTGTTCCACGACCAGGACGAAAAACTACACTGCTCCTCCTTGCCAGGGAGGCTGAGGAGTGTGATACCCCTATAGTTGGAGCACACCCCGTGTGAAGCGGCCGGGATGAGGATCAGCACCTCCAAATCTGAGACCATGGTGCTCGACCAGAAATGGGTGGAGTGCCCACTCCAGGTCGCGGAAGAGGTCCTGCCTCAAGTTGAGGAGTTCAAGTATCTCGGGGTCTTGTTCAAGAGAGGGGGAAGGATGGAGCGGGAGATCGACAGGTGGCTCGGTGCAGCGTCTGCAGTGATGCGGACTCTGTACTGGTCTGTTGTGGTGAAGAGGGTGAGCCAGAAGGCGAAGCTTCCCAGTCAATCTACGTTCCTTCCCTCACCTATGGTCACGAGCTGTGGGAAGTGACCGAAACAACGAGATTGCGGATACAAGCGGCCGAAATGGGTGCTGTCCGCAGGGTGGCCAGACTCTCCCTTAGAGATAGGGTGAGAAGGTTTGCCAGCCGGGAGGAACTCGGAGTAGAGCCGCTGCTCCTCCGCATAGAGAGGAGTCAGATGAGATGTCTCGGGCATCTGGTCAGGATGCCTCCTGGATGCCTCCCCGGGGAGGTATTCCAGGCATGTCCATCTGGGAGGAGGCCACGGGGAAGACCCAGGGCATGCTGGAGAGATTATGTCTCTAGGCTGGGCTGGGAGTGCCTTGGGGTTCCACGAAAGAGCTGGACCATGTGGCTGGGGAGAGGGAAGTCTGGGCCTCCCTGCTCCGGCTGCTGCCCCCGCGACCCAAGCACGGATAATTGGAAGAAGATGGATGGATTGATGGATTATTGTTGTTGCTATATCATTTGAGGAACATCACCCTTGAAACCCTTTTCCGGAGCCTCGATTATCTAAGGATATCATTAAAAAAAAAGCCATATGAAAGGTTTTGTTCCAAAATGGAATGCTGCACACATGTATGATGTTTCACTTTTTGCATGTAGGATATTGAAATTCATGTTACTCTGTAATTTAACCATATGCAAGATCATTTCTTGGTGATAGGCTTGCCTATACAATTGCTAAATTAGTTGTCCTAACTTTTAGATTGTTCTTTGCTTGAGATTGTGGTGTCATGAAGTGGTTTGAAAATCAAATGCATCCAAAATTTAAACCAGAAACTGGAAATTGGTACTTGAGAGATGTTTTGGAAAATGGCAGAAGCTCAAATTTTGCAGGCATAGAGGCAAAAGCAGGGCACAGCCAGCAGTTGTGAGTCTTTTAGCGGAAGAGGTTCTGAGAATGTGGTCAGTGCCTTCCAGATGAACAATCCAGAGATTACGAAGAGGGCATGTGAATGAATGATTAATTGGACAATTGTAATGAAGCAGTAGTAAGAGGGAAAATAGAGACGCTAAGCCTTAAAAACCTCACTGAACTTCCAACTTCCGAGAATAAAAAATAAAAAATGTCAAGTTCCAGTAACAAAAATATTTTAATTATAATTATTTTATTTTTTGTCTTTTTTCTTTTTAAATGTAGAAATAGGGGACTCAAAAGAAAAAAAAAAAAATGAAATGCTTTATTAAAGCGTAAAATCTTTTGATGAAAAAAGTATTTCATTAACTTGAATTAAATTACTTTAAAAGTATTTGGCTTAGCATATATGCAGTAAGAATGTCTTTGGGTAGAAGCTGTCTTTGTAGAAGAAATTCTGGCACCATCAAAGATTATTGATAGTCTCAATAAATCTTCATTCCACATTTTTGCTATCAAAAGAAATGGGTTTTGAAGTACTTTCTTTTTTTTCAGTAAATTTGTAATTATCATATTTCTATTTTTTCACATTTTCCTCAAGGACACTGGAAACCAGAGAGTGACATTTATTTCCCAACCAAATAAAACAGCTGTTGAGGAAACCAGAAATCACTTAACCAAGATCATATTTTGTTGAACATGTATTTATCTCTTTTGAATTGTTTTTTTGTGGTGGATGCTGATCATGCCAATAACAAATAAAATAACTAGGATGGAGGAGTAAACAGACCAATGTTTCACATTTATATCATTCACTGGATTCCATGTGTTACTTTATTGATAAATTATTGTATTTAATGCATTTGGTTCCTTAGATTTTTTCCTTTACATTGGCATTAAAAAGAAAAAAAAATGAAATGGTCACTGTTGACATGTTTATCTTATTTCTCTATCAAATGATCTGTCTCTCCTGTGTCATGTAGAGTAAAGTCTGCTTTATCAAAGCAGCCATCCCACAAGTGCTGGAGCTCTTAACAAAACACTTCCATTATGGCAGGAATTCAGACAACAGGAGATATGTCAACACCCTGGAAAAGGCAATTTACCATCTCTACACACAAGGGTGCATACCCGAAATAAATGAAGAGGTGGAGGTAGGTTTTTTATCTAGTTGCTTATAAATGTAAGTATTTATCATGCTTTTCTGTTTTCACAGGGTTGTAGATGAATAAGCTATTTCTTTAATCTTTTTTTTGTAAGTACAATTATCCCCCAAAAAACATTCGGTGCCACTGTACACTTAGAAAACAGTCAAGATGCAGTGCTACATCCGTAGCAGTATTCATCCGCACATTCATTGACAGGGGTAATCAAAGTGGTTTTACAACCTGTCTGATTGCTGGCTCTCCATCTTTCAAACTGCAAGTAAGAGTTTACTTTTAGAGCGATGAGCATTGTGACCAATTAATTTTTTCTTCACTTCATAACAGGCTGTTGAACAAATGTGTTTTCTTTCCAATACATTTTACAGGCAGTTGGAGTTTCAAAATAATGCATGTTTGAACAATGATGCGGAACCCCTACCGCAACAGCTCCAGACATATCCGGTCTAACTCCCATCTACTAATCAGTGTCAGATGTCTTTTCCTTTCACTTAGCCCCCTGTCTCCTACTGGCGGTTTAACCATGGCTCAGTCTGAATTTGAGAGGAGCTGCTGGCACCTTTTTATGATCAGTCTTGGGTCGATCAAGTTGCTGAAAAGACATCATGATTTTGCAAAGAGGATAATTAGATTTGTAGATTGTTGCATTTGCATCACCATTGCTTGACAATTTTTCAGCTTACAACAAATATCGAGAAAATCATGGAAAACTGTTCAGGAACCACCCAAATACATAAAATATTAGATCAACAAAATCAACAAAAACCTAGTAAACATGTAGATAAAAAATGTACCAAAAACTAAAATTCTGTCATTATCCACTGACTGTTTACATCAGTAGAGGGTAAGGTGAGGTCTTAAAGTCAGCAAAAACTACAGATTTTATCCGATAACAATACATCTAAAAATAAAAGCTCCCTATTGACCTGATCTAATGTATTCCAAATTGACTTGACACTTTGCTGCTCAGGTGAATTATTCTCAGATAATTGTGTCAATAATTGTGTGTAAAAACAAGCACATGGCACGGTGGTGCAGGAGTTACCATTCATGTCTAACAGTAAGAAAGCTCCTGGTTCAACTCTGAGTGTGGTATTTCTGGGAGAGTTTGCACAGTCTTCTAGTTTCATCCTTTATTCCAAAACCCTATAGTTTGCTAACGGAAGATTGTGAAATAATACATAAGTATGAGTGAGAGACTGAATGGTTGCCACCAGATGAGGCCCTGTGATCAACTGGTAACCGATCCAAGTCAACCCTGCGTCTCACCTAAAGTCTAATGGGATTGGCTCAAGTACATGGAGGAATTAATGCCTTTTAGCAGTGCATACATACAACAGGCAGGTAATGATCCTAGGCGCATATTGTCTGATTGGAAATGGCACAATTCTTACATGCCAGGGCTTATCATCACAAAGAAAATATACTAATGTCTGAATATCTGATTTAACAACACAACAAAGATTGAAACAAAAAGTCAAAGTACTCGCTGATTGATCGGATACAGCAGTCACTTTTGTCAGGATGACCTAATGAAAGCATACTGTTGCTCTAATGTATAGCAAATGGTTAATAATAGTTGTTGTTGTTTTTGGTAGTCATAGTGGTAGTAGTAAGTAAGAAAGATTTTTTATTGTCATTGCACAACCCTGTGCAGCAAAATGTTGTTTGATGGCATTCCTTTTTTGCAGCAGCGTTATTTTTATATTGCAAGTATTTTATTAAGAACAAAATATGAGTAGTAATGATATAGAATATAAATATTGCACTAGATATAAGAAGAATAAAATGGAAGAGGTTCCCTGAATGTAAACATGAAGTGCAAAGTAAAGTTTGTACAGGTCCAGCTCATTCATCAAGTAGAGCTTTCATAGCCCCGGGGGGAAGAGTTTCTCTGTCTTTCTGTCTATGCAATTACTATTCTCAGCCTGCAAGAGGGGATGATGTTTAAGAGGGATTGTCCAGGGTGTCTGCAATCAGAGTTGATCTTCTGAGCTCTGTTCTTCAGCCAGTCAATTTATTACAGGGATGGGAGAGTGGCACCAATGATGTCTTACGCTTGTCTTGGTAATCCGCTGCAGATCTTGTATTCCTCTGAACTGCAGCTAGAGAACCAAACATCCCATCCATAGATGCTGATACTTCCTATGGTGCACTGGTAGACAACGATGAGGAGTTTCTGTTAGAACCTAGTGTTTCTGAGGGTCTGCAGAAAAAAGTAGTGTTACTGGTAGTAGTGTTAGGAGGCTGCAAAAGAAGTAGTAGTATTTAAGAATACAAATATGAAATTAAAGGATGAACAGTGATGCAGTGTTTAGTGCTTCTGCCTTACAGCAAGTAGGTTTTTGATTAATTCATGGCAAGTGGACTTTATGTGTGGAATTTGCATGTTCTCCCAGTAAGTGTGGGTTCCTTTTGGTTGTCTGGTGTCCTCCCACAGTCCAAAAACATACAGTAGGTTGGATGGTGACCTTAAATCAAACACTTGACCTTAAAAAAAAAAATTGATTTCACACACAAACAACAATTTAGGGGTAGTTAAATATGAGTTTCGGCAGTGCATGGATTGAAGCAAATTGCTCATACAATATATAGCTCTCACTGCCACACTTTGGGTCTTCTGTCTCCAGAATGATTCACACCAGAGTAAAGACAGGAATATTTTACTTTGTGATAATTTACAAAATTCTGACCACTGATAAATGAAGCATCATTCACCAACATACAATTCATCTCGATCCATCTCTATATAGATCCAAATGCACATACCTGTAGATCCAACTGGACCCTCAAACTGACCTGTAGACCACTGACTGGGTCCCGGGAACTCATGCCAAAGTCTCAAGCAGGGAGAACTGTATCAAGCTTCTGTACCCAAAGTTCAGTTGCCAATGTAATTACCAAAAGTATTCCAAAAAGGGAAAACAGGGGATCCGATGACAGGTTAATTTGCCATGAGTCTTAGCAATGAGCAAATAATATGCCATTACTTCTGGTCAAGTCCAGCAGAAGAGTTACTGTAGCTTAAACTATTTGTAGGTTTAATGCTGGTTCTGAAAGAAAAGTGTTGTTGTACGCTGTATATTGCAGTTTGCCACATAGGGGGCCAAGTGCTCCAGCTTACATACTTGCCCTAAAGGATCTGCTGCTAATGTCTCGATGCCGGACACAGGAACGTAAGAGCTCTGGCAGAATCTAGGGTTGCTAAGTTGGGGCTACTTTGACAGCATCGGAGATACTTCAAAGGCAGGCAGTCATAACGGGTGGGTCATTAGTGTCGATCAGGACAATAGATATGACATTTTTATCACGCAATTGTGCCTAAGGTTGACTGAAACAAATAAAATTGAATATCAAAGTATTTTAAAGTGATATTGTAAAGACATCCCCACACCAAAAAATATTTTGAAAGATTGTCATTGATTCAAAGCAAAATAACAGACAGCGCTGAAAATAATAATATTGAACCACAAGTTTCCCATTATTATAAAGGTAAAAATAAAACAAAAAAAAACATGCAAAATATGTTTGTAACTAAATACTTTTCTTATCATTTTCAAGGTGGCACATATTTACTTGGAACACATTCAAAAAACTTCCCATTATTTTTTTGGTTTTTAAAAAAGCTTCCTAGGACTATGTACATTGAATGATTAATACAATCCTGCAATAAATTAAGCCTTGGGAATGAAAGCAAAAGTTTCTTTTTATTTTCTTATGTTTGCTTTGCTATGTATGCTTGTTGTTTTGTGATTTTAACTTTGTTTCCTGTTTCAATTTCTTCTATTTCTTGTAGAACAGTCCCATGAGGTTCATAAGGATGACAGAGAGTTCTCCTAAAGAGGCTTTAAAAAAGGCAAGAGATGTGATCCAAATGTATATGAGACTGATGACAGTGAGCAATGGACCTGTGGACTGGAACTGTCAAGCAGAATATGCTTCTGAGGAGGATGCCGAATCCGCCACTGCTGCTTACACCAGCACCAAAGGTAGGAAAATATTGAGTAGGAAAAAAATCCTACAACATTATGATATTTCGCTTGTTTCCATGGTGGTGATGATGAGTACCAACAACATCTAAAAATTACTGTCAGGTGGACTGACATATCAGTGACTATGAAAAATATGTGCATTTGAACTGATATGTTTTAGTATTTTTACTGTAGGGGCTATCATAAATATTGAGTTTTTGGTCAAAGCGATTTATTGAGATAAATATAGGTAATTACTTTTTACAACTTCTTTTCAGTTTTAGGCCCTGTTTTACGATATATAAAATGATGATCGAAACATTATGTGCATTATGTTACTTCTGGGATATATGTGTTGTCAAACCCCTTGGGGGCAATGGGATAAACCAGAAAATGATTTATTACTCAAAAGTGGGTTTTGAGGAAAACATGAAATGCCTGGCCTTGTGGAATTATCATAGTTTTTCATGCGTATTTGAGTGATCTTGTCGTTGTGAGCGAAAGAGAAAGAAAAGTGACAGGAGGAGAGGCCCAATGATGTGGTGTGGTGATTGTAGACAGCTTTTCCTCATTTCAGGTGTTGGAAAGACAGCGCCCTTAATCAATTTCTGAGAAATTCATGAAATGAAAAAAGAGAAAAATCACATCTCAAAAGAGAGGTTTGATTAAGGGGGACTCTTGTTGCAAATTACTCTGTGGACCCTTGTTTTTTAGGAAAGGCAAAGCTAAGATTCCTCCCTCGAATAGACAATGATAAGAGTGAAGAATACAAAAACAGAATATACTTTGCTGATTGTTCATGTTATAACTGCAGATCTCAGTCAGAAAAAAAGATGTAATGAAGCACCTTAATGTGTTATAGTTTATAACAGTACTTATCGAGGTTTGATTTAAAACACCGGATGCCTAGACCGTGGTTAAGAGGTTAAGCATGACTGATTATGATTTCTGACATGAAGGTATTCAAAATAATCATGATGCTTATGAAGTACTGCTTTCTGATGGATTATCATCTGGAGAAACACTGGATTTATGGAAGACCTTTAGAAGTGTTTGTGCCGTTAAGAACTATTTTTCATTGCTTGCAGGAGAGCCAGGCTCAGGCCACACACAATGTTAGTCTTTGATTTCCCCATGCATAACCAGGTAAGAAGATCATGTTGGTCTGTCTGGAATTCTCTTATTAGTATAAGTTACATTTTCTAAACATGTGCTTCCAACTAAGATAATCTGCTTAATGAAACTATGAGGGGATTCTAGTTTGCTGCGTGGATGAAAATAAAGAGCTTATACCACACACACACACACACACACACACACACACACACACACACACACACACACACACACACACACACACACACACACACACACGCAGACACACACAGGTTAAAAGAAAGATGGCCTCCAACGGTCCAGTTGAATACCCCCCTGTCTCCTCAGCTGGCCAGTACTTCACTACACCGACCGCATTCAGGCGTAGAAATACACAGAGTACTTGGAGTACTTGGAGTACTTGGAGTACTTGGAGTACTTGGAGTACTTGGAGTACTTGGAGTACTGTAATTCAGGAAGTACACGGTAGTGAATGGCAGAAAAAATCCATGTTTGTTTGACATTGTTTTTATTGCCACTCACGTACTTCAAACCGATACTCCTTCAAATACCACTTAGATACCAAAAACTGCAGTACTCTGTGTACATCTGCTTTAACCGTGTACTTTTCCAAGTATCCGGCGAAGTATCTGTTCAGACAAACAGCCTGTCAGACACCAGGAGAGCTGACATATGACCAGCAGGCGTGTGCAGGGGCGCAGTGTTTACCAAGGTGTGTGTGTGAGTGTGTGTGTGTGTGTGTGTGTGTGTGTGTGTGTGTGTGTGTGTGTGTGTGTGTGTGTGTGTGAGAGTGTGTGGGGGTGCCCTCCAAGGGTATGCACACACCTGTGAGCGGAGGCG
>CAAKHD010003212.1:50770-73754 GCA_901007705.1 Fistularia tabacaria | reverse complement strand
TGCTGAATATTTCATCCAACCCCTCCCCCCCCCCTTCCATCTTCCTCCTCCTCCTCCTCTTCATCTTCTCTTCTCAAACCAGAGTTCACAGGCCAAAACCGTGGCTTCTGCACCTCAAATAAATAAGTAAATAAATAAAAAGGATATGAATTTTTTAGGGCGCTTTAAATAATTAAGGGCCGAAGCGTTTGGGGCAGCAAACCCTGATAAACTAATCTGAGGCATGGGAGAGGAGGAGGAGGAGGAGCAGGGTCTGAGAGGGACATTAGGAATTTATTATTTTATCAGCAGCTATTTATTATTAACACCAAGGGGCCCCATTTGCATTCAGGGACAAAGGGGCCCGGCGGATTTCAAGGTGAGACGTTTCCAATGGAGACGTTACAGGAGGGGAGAGTGCCCCCCCCCATCTACCACCCCACCCTTCATCTACATATCAGCCGGCGGGACGTCAGGACGTCTGCACTGTGAGCAGGTGGAGGCGTTGGAACGTGAAAATCAATCTTCAGCGATGTCGAAAAAGAAGACGATGAGAAAGCAGAAAAGGAGAAGAAGAAGAAAAAGTGGATGGGAGGAAGAAGAGGAGCCTGGTCACTTTGTGAATGAATAATGAATAAAGATGTGAAAATTCCTTTTTTTTTTTGTCTTTCCCCCTAATATGTACAAACAGGACCAGGAAGATATAACCTGTAAAATTGCAGAAATAAAAACAATTACAAATTATTCTCAAAATGGTGAAAAATGGAAAGAAATGATGAATAAAAGTTGTGAGATAAAAAATGACTGTCTTTCTCAAAATATAAAGATTATATTTTGTCTCCTGTTGATTTATCACTTGAACTGTAGGAATGTTTTGTACAAATATTTTTACGAAGAGCCTGGAATGTGCACGCACATGCATGAAAACACACAAACACACACACAAAGACACACAACTTGTACATTTCCTTCAGAACCTTTTCAGTGTGTGTGCACTAATGTGTTGATTCGGTGTGCACCGAATCAACACATCAGCCAAAAATCATCAGAATTAGAGCATCCGAGCTTTTCAATTAGAAACACACACACTCACACACTCACACACACACACACACACACACACACACACACACAGACTTTACAGAGACAGACACACACACAATGTCCTCATGCTGGGAATGAAGTGGAAAAAGTAGCAGTGTGGAGGCAACTGTTTGCATCTCCAACCACCGTGGAGCAGGAAGAAACACTCTGTGTGTGTGTGTGTTCATGTGTGTGCGCGTGTGTGTGTGTGTGTGTGTGTGTGTTTGTGTGTGCGCGTGTGTGTGTGTGTGTGTGTGTGTCAGTTCACACACAAACATGACAAGATAAAAAAATAATTTAAGGTGGATCGAAACTGTGAGTCATTTTAGTTTTTCTCATCTGTTTTAAACGGAATACCACATTTAATTTAAATTACCCCTATTTACTAAAAAAGACCAAAAAATCTTAACTCTAATAAAACCTAAATACTTTTTTATATTATTATAATTACAATGTTTATCTATTCATATAAGGAAAATAAAAATACCAAATTTCATTTTAATAACCCCCAATTACTTAAAAAGACAAAAAAAAATCTTTACTCTAATATAACCTAAATATTTTTAATATAATTATTATTGCAATTTTAATACATTCCTATAGGGGAGATAAAAATAGGCGCATATGCATGTGTGTTTGCACGTCGGGTCTGGTGGCGGTCCACTTCACACCGGCGGGAGGTGTGTGATCACAAACGGCGCAGTTGGACAGAAAGGACAGACAGGAAGTGTGATAGTCACTTCTGGCGGTTGCCATGGCAACATAATTGTCCTTCCCAGGGCTGATGGAGGAGGGCTTTCCACGGTAAGGAGGACGACGGCGGGTTTCCCCCCCCCCCCATTTGCAATTATAATTTTTAGCAAGGGTAGGAATTTTGTGGCGAAACTTCTTTTCTTTTCTGCGCCTTCGAGGATTAAATTTTTTCCTTCCCAGGCCGGGCGAAGGTGCAGCGAAGGATGCTGGGAAACGTCCCCGCAGCGCCTGAAGAGCTCCTCTGCGACCGAAATCCTCATCTCCTCTCAATCAGCCCCGCAGACGCCATTAATCTTTCAAATTAATGCAAATAACCTTAAATGATGAATAATTGCCCCACATCCAAATTCAATTACTGTAAAAGAGAGAAGATTGAAAATTTGTCTTTTCTTTTTTTAGAGTATTGAAAAAAAAAGACTTTCGTATGGAAAGTAAAAAGATGGGATTTCATAATAGAAGCATGTGAGAACCTGATCTTTCATTTTCTCGCCTTTTGATTTCTACTTTTAACCCTATTATTATTTTTACTTTTTGTTATTCATCTGAGAAAAGCTGTTTTTTTAAATTATTATCATGAAGCAGTCTTAGGCCTCCACACTTGAACTTGTCTTGGTCTGATTGGAGACGCGGTTTTAGCGCCCCCTAGTGGCGGCTACCGATAACGACGCCTATCAATCTGGACCGAAGTGGATGAGCTTCAACTGATCCGAATCTTTGGGGTTAAAAACACATCCCTGAACCCACAAACACGGGTTATATATGATTCAGCTGACTTGGGCGATGGGGATTAGGAGGATCATGATGAAGCTGCTGACAGAAGCTGGGTTTTCGTGTCCTGGGAAGGACTTGACACGCAACTCAGTAGCGTCCTCTGCAGGCAGAGCAGCAGCAGGCCAGCCCCAGTCAACACAAGGAAAGGGTAAAAATAATCCTGATTGTCATTGTCATGATTATTATTTCATTATTATTATTATCAAAAAAATGTTTCCTATAAGCTTTAAAATGAGCATAACTCAAATCGAAAACATACTTACACATTTTGGAGAATCAGACACTTTTTTTAGTTGTGAAAATGTTTTCATTAGGATTATTGTTGGCTGGTGTTTATCTTATTTTGCATTTTAATCATTATAGTTTTCTTAATTGTTTAATTTTCAAATAGCAAACTAATCTTGCACAAATAATCAAAGGAGAATTGAAGAATTTTAATTATTTTATTTTTTTAATTCTATCTTTCCTGATAAATGATGCGAAGACCAAATTTCTGAACGACTCCTCAGTTTTATTTTGTGCTTGTGTGTGTGTGTGTGTGTGTATGTGTGTGTTTGTGCGCGCATTGCAGTGTTTTTAACGAGCTGCAGCAGCATAAAGTCCACGATTATTACCGTATAATACCATCTCTCAACATGACTGTTTCAGCCCATAAAACGACGCGAATAGGGAATGCTACGATGTCTTTGATTTAGCTGCTAAATAGCCAAGTGGTTCTGGAGGTTTTTACTCTTTTAGAAATGCGACCTCCTCACCAGTGGTTGCTGATATCGACTTCTGTGGTCAACGTGTGATTTGAGAGCAGGACCCGGTTGGTTAAACCGCATGCGGGATTTCCTGCTTCTCACTTCCCTCATGGCAAGCACCATTTCTACACTCTGGAGGTTGTGATGCAACACAAAAATTCATGAAAAAAAAACTTGAAAAGGCAGAACAGAAAAAGATAATATGGTGAAAAGTCAGTTCCTGCTTTGAGTTCAATTTGAAAATCCATCCGAAGCAGAGAGTCGAGACAAGAAACGGTTAATTCCTTTGCCAGGGATCGGGACGGACTTCAACAGGATCTTGTACCAACACGCGCAAACAGTCGCTCGGCTTCCAACCACTGATGAAACAGGAAGTGGAAAGCGGAGCGACTTGCAGCTTCACCCTGATTTTACTGCCTGCGAGCCTGAGGCGACCTTTGACCCCTGCCGTCAGAACCAGCAGCTCGGCCGACACACACACACACGCACGTCTGGTTACTGCAGGGTAGGGGGCCGGAAGTGAGCGGTGAGCCTGGCAGCTCCTGATGCGTTCAGGAGCCTAAGGTGGGTAATCAGTAACGGAGCCACTTCAGCCTTCGGCAGACATTTTGCTCCGCAACTCGCCAGAGACGCCCCGTTTGTTTATTTCGCCGTTGGCTGCGCCTTTTTCGGCCAAATCGTCCGCTGGCCGCTGCACAAAATACAGCCACTGCGATGGTGAGTCGTTTCTTCCTCTTAAAACACAACTGTTTTTGATACTTTTTATCACAAGTTAATAAAGTGTTTTTTTCTCGTGGCGGTCGTAAACTAACTGTTTCCTGATAAGACGAATATGGGAAGTGAGAGTTGCTTTAGTCGTGTTCTGCATTTAGTGTGAAGACAGTTTGTATAAGATAAAATGCCCTGAACCTACTTCATTTAAGAGGAATTACAAAAAAGTAATCTGAATGTGTGTCAAATGTCCTAAACATAGAAATTTTCTCAGAAAAACTGAAAAGTTAGTTATTGAGGGTTATCAGAAAAACACATGGAATAATTCTCAGAAAATTTTGTTTTGAAAGTTTTGAAAACAATCTGCGAATGCACTTAATGAATTAGAAAACTATTTGCAAAGAAAAGGTGTGTCTTGGATTGCTTGAAAAAAATCATTTCAAAAATCACCTGAAGGCTTGTGGTATTTTAGCTGGTATTTATTCCCGGCTTGAAAACAGAAGAGGGAAATAGCGTTTGTTTCCCTCAAGCTGCTATAAAACTGATTTATTATTTTTATCATTTATTTCTTGTTACTGGCCCATTTCCCGGGATTATGGGATTACAGGGACCTCTGACTTCTTGAACTCCTCCAGCTGTGGCTTCATGTTTGCCTTTTTTAAAAAGAAATGATAAAAACAAATAAGCAGGAAATGTGAAAGGGATTCTCGTGAGGAACGCCTCCCCGATTAAAGGTCTGAACTCCTGTCAAATGAAGCGCCTGCGTTTCTTCCTTCCCTCGGCCAGGACAGAATCTTCACTGCCATCAGATTTTTATCAGTCTCAGGACTTTGAAACCATCCAGCCGCTGCTCTCTCTGGGGCCGATAATAAAACCCAGCTGCACTGGTGGGGTTTCGGGCTCAGTCCCGCTACTAACCCCCTTGAATAACCGTTTTTGACACTCTACCCTGCGACTTTACAAGCCCGATGTTGCGATGAAGAGTATCACTTTATTCAGTTGGAATTCTAAATGTGTTCTAAGACTAAATAACTTACCTCTAAAGTCAATTGTAACATGACTGTTTTCTTGCATTATTATGACTATTCTTGTCATATAAGAACGTCTGTCAATTTTTAATCTTATCAAATAAAAACATGACTTTAACTCCTATAAAACATTTAACTCATAAAAGTTATAACCATGGTTTTTGTGAAATTTACACATTTACCAATGTGTAAATATACCGCTCTTTATTCTATCGATATAAAAACATTACGAATTCAACATTTTACAGTTGCCAATATATTACCAAAATTTTTTATCTTTTTCAAGTATGGTAATATAATATTCTGATCTTATTTGATATTACAACATTTGACATCTTGATGCAATTATTTCCAGAAGTTTTGAATGAAGTTATCTTTTTGTTTCTTTGTTTTTAAGAAATGGTCCCCACAACTATTAATGGAATTCTGTAAAGGGTAAACTCTTAAGGGTTTTTTTTCTCCATTTGTTTGCACGACGATAGTGAATAACCTCAACCCTTCAGCATCACATCAGCAGTCACGCTTTCAAAATAGATTTTAATCTCGTTTGTGTTGGCATGTTGGCACATTGCTAACATGCTAATATTGCGCGACAACTCTATGTTTATCTTCCCCGGTGAAAGGTTTTTCATCCAATTTTCGAGGGGAACCCCTAACAAGACGGCCCTTTTCCCTCGCCTACGCCTCCGTCCTCTTTCTGGTTCGCAGGCCGACCCCAGCTCCCAGCCAACCACGTCCGCCTCGCCCGCCAAGCTCGAGCATGTGCAGGGCCAGGTCAACGAGGTCAAGGTCATCCTCAAGGACAACATCGACAAAGTGCTGGAGCGCGGGGATCGGCTGGACGACCTGATCGGGAAAACGGACCACCTGCAAGCGTCGGTGAGGAGCTCGCTTTTTTTTCCCTTCACAATGAACATGAACTTCGATTTGACGTGTCGTGAATAAGGACGACCTTTCATAAATTAAAAAAGCAAAGGAAGAATTACTGCCAGGTCTAGAAGGCATTTGTCTCCTTCCTTTTTGAAACATTCCACTCATTTAAAAACACCGTCTTCAGTTTGGAAAGTCAAGGACGTTTTTCCAACTTACCTCCCCCTTTTGTATAAAATCAATGGCTCTTTCTGGTTTCCGTTTCTCTACTTTGAAGCGGCGAGGGCTGGACAGTTGGAGCACCCACTCTGCTTTGGACAGAAAACCATGAAGCAGGAATTCTTTGGCCAAACATTTAAGGCCTTTCCTTGGCATCATTTTAGCTATTTAGTGTACTTAGAATAACCTTTTAAGTTCCACCGACTCCTAACCCCACGGGGGTCGATGTGTGACGGCACTATCTGCTCTCAGGCTGACTCCTTCCAGCGGACCTCCACGCGGGTGGCCAGGAAGTACTGGTGGAAAAACATCAAGATGATGATCATCATCGGCGTGATCGTGCTCATCGCCCTCATCCTCATTATCCTCCACGCCGCCAAAGTCATCTAAACAAGCAGAGGAGGCTCCCCGCCTGCTAGTGACAGTAAAAAAACAACGACCGTGGCAATCGATGGATTCGCCGAAACAGGTGTTGAAAACACTCCAGCCGCAAAGACACAACCCCAGAGACCCACAAATCCAAACAAGTTTTTATTTTGTCACGTTTCCTTTGAACGCTCAACACACGTAAATACGTTAATGACGGTCAAACTCTGTAATATGTTTTATATGACGAGGACAACGCAGTTTGCTACCACATTACTGTATATATGTCATCTGCCAGTCCACCGACCAGCCAATCTACACATCTCGTGTGTAATAATAAAACAACTGAAGCGACTCACCAAAACCAAAAAAGGGTGGGGACAAACAGCATTTTGACATTAATTACAAAAAAATGAGAAGGGATGAGAAACGTTGAGAAGAAAAAAAAAAAAAACAGCTAAAATGTTCTTTTTTTGCTTTTTACTAATTTAATGCAAAAAATTCCCCCAAGGGGAAAAAAATAAACAAAATTTAAGGGACAATTAAGTAGAAAAAAAAGGACAGGAAAAAAATTCCCAACAAATGATCCGGTAAAGGTGGAGGAGGTGTGGGCTCATAGTGCTCCTCAGTTAGTTCACTACATCATCATGGCGGCTGCGGCTCGGCCAGCTGAACGCGCTCGCTCTGAGACCTGCGGAGAACAAACGGGACGTGAATCAGCCCAAGATGACAGCCGGCAAGAATCTATATTTAAATATTTAAAATCAGAAGAAATGATTTATAAGAAAACAGGAATCCCCATGTCTAAAATGTCAAAATGTACAAAAAATAAAAATTATGCGGGGGAAAAAACAAAAAACAATTTAAACATTTTATTTCAGTTACAATTAAATGTCCATTTCTAGAAATCCTGAAGTGAAAAAAATAAAGACGTCAATATATTAAATAGAAGAAACCTTTTTAATTAATAAACAAAATTAATTTAAAAAAAAAAATGCACGTTATAGAAAACACTCCATGCAATTTTTTATGATTATTTTTTTTCCTTTCTGGAAACACTTTTAGGTTAAGAGGGAAAATACGTTACAGGGAAAAAAATGAATAATAAAAATTAAGAAAAATAAGAAAAAGGAGAAGTCTTTTCCGTCGCTGTCAGTAACACAAAACAGAAGTACACAAAATTAAAGCACTTTATCCCCCAACAAACGCAGTTGCGTCCAAATAGGAACCAGGTTTTAGCTTGTGGCTAACGAAAGCTAAATAAAGAAAAAAACAAGCATTTTAGATTAAGATTAGAAATGCATTTAGACGTATGGGTATAAAAATATGTATAGATATATGCGGATATATTAACAATAGGAACTGGAAAGTCCAGAGAAAGCTGTGTCCTTTGGAAAACAGATACGTTATAATTAAAAAGTCAAATCGTTACTTGTGGGGGAGTAAGGGCCTGGAAAAAATGACAAAATTACAGGTTGTAATCTTTAAAATTGGCATTACATTACATTACAATACAGTTGTGAAAAGCCAGAACTTAACAGAACAGAAATAAATAAGTCAATGGAAAGAAAGATGACAAAGCTGGACGTGTCCCATACTGTTTAGTTTAGAAATGCTGATACAGGATGTTGTAAGACCATACCAAATGGCAGCATTCGAGAGCGTATGCTTCTCGTACCCGGTCCGCATTGAGCGGGCCCTGAGAGTATCTGGGAGTCAGCTCATGGCCTGCAAGGAAGCTCCGCTGGCAGGTACAAACAAGGTATGTCAGAGTTAGGAGACAACATACTTCCTTTCCTGTTTTTCTTTTTTTTTTCTTTTCTTTTCCTTGCACATCCTTTTAACTTTCGGCATCCATTTTTTTTTCTTTCTCTCTCTTACTGTAGTTTACCTGTTAACACTACAGTTAAAAAAAGAAAAACAAAAAAACAACACACAAACAAAAGATAAAGAAAAAGAAAAAAAGGAAAAGAAAAAAAAAGGTGCAAAACGAGGCAGCAGAAGGCCGGCTGTTAACTGATGTAGCCTCTATGTTACCACTACTGTAAAGCACTTGTTGGGTGCTGAGAAAAAGAAAATGTATAAGAGGAAAATTACACATAAATGTTATCAAACAGCAAAGTCAAAACTTTTGTAACTAATTTTTTTTTTTTTTTTTTTTTTTTTTTAAACAAAACACAGGAAGTGCTGTTTCTTGGTTTTTACATACCTACGTGAGGGTTTTTTCCCCGGGGGGTTTAATACGGCTTGTAACTGTTGGTGTGACCGCCGCGCCGTGGCGACTTGCCGTAGCCAGCGGGTTGATCTGCAAGAGCCGCAAAGAAATAATCATAATCGTTCGGGTGTTAGATCAGAGGCAGGTGGTGCTGACTGGGAGGAGGAGGAGAGTGGACATCAGTGCCGGGACAGTGGAGCGGCACGCTAAGGTGCTAGCAGGCGCCTCCGGAACACCTCCCGCGATGATGATGATCCGACACACGGGGGACCGAAAAGATTGTGAAAATCGCGGACTGTGATTGCTCCTGAGCAGGCGGTCGGTTTGTGGCTTGAGCCGGATCTTGAGGCGTGAGAAATGACTCCCGGCCAAGGCCGGGAGGTTGTTGGTCACATGGTGAGGAAGCTCGACACCCCTTGAATCAACAGAATTGCGACTTATATTGACTTGAGACCAAAGATGGCTGAAGGACAGGAGGTGGCCAGTGCGAGGATTTCAGGTGCTCCGCAGCTCTCTCTGGAAACCTTGTTGTGGCAGGTGAACCCGTTTTGTTTCCTGAAGGCGTTTTGCTTCTCATCAAGTCTCTTTCCGGTCTTCAGTCCAGACGATCCATGACTTTTTAATCAGCTTTGCTCAAAAACACCTCTTTTGGCGTCCCGGTGGGGAGCCGGGGGTGTCTTCGACCCGTCTGGGATCGTCTAGGAAACAACGGTCTGATTTTTCTGTGCAAATCCAGCTGCGACTGAGACTCAGGCGTTTCTCAACAGTCTCTCATTTCGCTCGACTCATGAGGAAAATAGCAGCGGTCTGTGGATCTGCTGGCAACCCAAGACCACTGACCAAGCACGAAATCAATGACGCACCTGCCTCTACCTTCAGTAAAAACAAATTCAGGTGGCGTATAAGTGAGGGACTCAAAAACTAAGTGAGCATAATGTTGCATCACTGTGCCTCGAGGCAGCAGATGTCGATCCGACACAGTGGAAATATTTTTAGTAGTTAGATAAAAAACACTTCATGTCAATGTTTGAAGACAAACTCGATGCTTCAACTTACAGCTAATAGCCCTGAATCATTAAGCTGTGCCGTAACATGTCGGGTTTCAAACAAGGTCCACCAGTCTCCGGTCCACGTTTCACATTTAGAAAACCTGCCTCGACACGGCTCCTGCTGTAGTTGGTTATTAACATATTCATGTAGAGGGGCGGCAGAACACAGCATTGTTTGGGCCACCAGGGGGCGCTCCCATGAGGACATGACGCCATGAGAAAACGATGACCTTGAGGATGACACTGATGGCGTGTCTTTACGTCCCACACTTTCTCTGACTTAAGAAAAAACTGAACAGAAATCTGCATAGAAAGCCCAGGCGTGCAAAAGAACAAAAATAAACAAACAAACAAACAAAATCTTTTTTATAAAAATCATAAAATAAACAAACAATAAAAAAAAGGCAGCAGAATGAGGAGGTGTACTGGGGTGCCCGGCACCAACTGCACGGATGGGGATTGGTTAACTTACTGCTGTCGCCACCGTATCCATAGTAGTTGTTGTAACCAGAGTAATCGTAGCCGCCGTAGCCCCCGTATCCTTGGTTACCATAGCCGTAATTCCCATAGCCTTGGTTCCAGTAGTTGCTGTAGCCCTGGTTCCAGTTCTGACTGGGACCTGCGACCAAGTTCAAAATCAGATTCAATACTTTTTTTATCTTAATGGGTTTACAACATGGTTATTTGTTCCAAGGCAACTAGCAAAACTGTTTGTTTTGAGAGAACTGGTTTAAACAAAAAGTTAGAGTTAGAGTGCATAAATGTGTTTCTGTTAGATAAAGTGTTGATCTCCTGCTCCACTGGACGTGATGGTATTAGTTGTTATTACATTGTAATTCCACAAGGTCTCATTCGCGATCTGTTGCCAATCGATTAAAAAAACAAACAAACGTGTTGTTCCGAACCTGCTGTCTGACTCAAACGGTTTCGAGTAAATTCAACAAGAGGCAAGTTGTGCAGGAGCCCCTGCTGGCTGGAGTGGGAAATGCAGATGCATTGGTTTTCCAAGACTTTTCCAGAGACGATACCGCCGTTATAAGACACCCATATGTATCTCTTTCATTTTTAGCTTTTTTCCCAATGAGTTTGTTCAAATTATTATTCTTTTTAAATCCATATCTAAATCATATTAAGGATATATCCATCCTTTGTTTAAGTTTTTTATTTTAATACTCTGGGCAGCACTGTGGTGCAGTGGTTAGTGCTTTGGCACCGTTCTCCCTGTGTCTGTGTGGGTTTCCTTCGGGTTCTCCGGTCACAGTCCCAAGACATGCAGCAGGTTAATTTGGGAAAAAAAATTGGAAAAATTGCCCCGAATGAGAGAGTGAGTGAATGGTTGTCTGTCTGTATATGTGGCCCTGCGACTGACTGGCGAATAGTCCAGGGAGTACCCTGCCTCTCGCCCGATGACAGCCGGGATAGACTCCAGCATTCCCCTCAACCCTCAGTGCAGGATAAGTGGCAGACGATGGCTGGATTTTAATAATCAGGATATTTCTTATTTGTACATCCTCATACCTAGATTTCTGGAAAATTACAAACAAATTCAGGTGTCTTTAAATTCTTCCCCGATTTTAACTTTGCTGTTCGATCTTTAGGGGCAGTCTTGTTTAAATAGTTTTTCAGAATAAAAACTGCATTTTCTTCCCCTTTTTTGCTGTCATTCTTCATGTGACTGGTCCAGTGTTTCAAGGATACTTGGGGAACCAAGTGATCTGTCCACTTGTAACACGCGCTGTGGTTCAGAAGTCACGCACGCACGCGCGCACACTCTGACCTCCACCCCGTCCTCGGGACCTTAGCGAGTATCCACCTCTGCCGCCCCAATACTGCTGCTGCTGATACTGCTCCTTCGACATGGCCACCTTCACCTCACACTGAAAGACACCACAGTTCCTTCATGTAAACAAATGTGAGCGCGCGCGCGCGCACACACACACACACACACACACACACACACACACACACACACACACACACACACACACACACACACACACACACACACACACACACACACACACACACACACACACACAAAAAAGGGGGATAGATCCTGCACCTTGCTCAGGCCGACATTGTGGTACTTCTTTTCCATGATGGTCTTCACTGGCTCCTCCTCTTTGTAGGTAATGAAGCAGAAGCCCCGCCTCTTGTTCGTTTTGTTCTCCATCGGGAGTTCGATGGACTCCAGCTGTTACCCGACACAACATTGCGTTGACCGTTTCGACCACGGCTGGCGAAATTTGCCAACTTTGTCTGAGAGACAGCGGGGAAAAAGGGGCGGACGGAGAAACAAACCTCTCCGAAGGCACCAAAATATTCTCTGACTTTCTCCTCGGGGGTGTCTGGTGAGAGGCCGCCGACGAAGATCTTCTTCACGGGCTCCTTGCTCTTCATGGCCTTGGCTTTCTTTGGATCGATGACCTTCCCATTGAGCTTGTGTTCCTTCTGTGCAGCGACCTTTCAAAAGAACACCTCAAATTAAATTACTGTGTGAAATGTTCAGAATGTCACAAACTGAAACAAGATACACAAACAGTTGAGTATGTGACGGGACTGAGTGTGTAGCAAAACACAATAATCCACATGACATTCAATCTGCAAAGATGCCTCTTGGTGATTTCCCCACGGTATACTCAAGTTGTCATCCAATAGGAACACATAAAATCCTTTGCAGCAAGAAGAACGACGGAGTATGAGTGGATCAACTTACAAATTTTCCGAGATAGGAGCTGTCAATCAGTCAATTTTTTTTGCTTTGTGATACAGGCCAAGATCTGATTTACGGTTGAGCAGGATGAGTGTTTGACACTGGTGGCCGCTCTCCATGCAGTGTCGTTTAAAAGCAGTCTGATGTTCCTTCCGAATCATCGGGAAAGCGTAAAGGGGACCGGCATTCACACCGTGGTTAAATAAAGTTTAGTGATAAAGTGTAGCATAGTGTGCAAGTTCAAGTTAGCAATATATTGTAGCATTAAGTGTGTAGCGAAAAAGTAAACAATAGAGCAAGAAAAGAAAATCTCCCCCAGCCTCCTCATCGTCCGATCCTCAAGGTAAATACAGTTAATAAAACCCGTTGAAAATGTTTACGTTCTCTTTTATCATGAATTCTTATTTTTTTCACAGTGAATTTGTAAATCTAAAGTAAGTTTTTCTTATTTAAAAACACATAACAAAAACTGGGGGGCTGGAATGGATTATTGCATTTAAATTCATTTTAATGGGGAAATTTAATTTGATACATGAGCAAACTGAAAAACGATCTCAGACACAGAACAAACTAAACTCGCGAGTCAAAGTATTACTGTAATTTAAGCTTCCTGTCCATTAGATGGTGCTGATGCTTTCCTTGTCCAAATGAATTGGCCACAAGCCACTCAAGATGCTTTTGACCTTTTTTTATTTAGATGCACTTTTTTCAGTTCAAAAGGAGGTGAAAGATAGTATAATAATACATTTATGAAAGTTTTATATTTTCTAAAGAGTAAATGAAACATCTGTGATCAGTCATGATGAAACTGCGCTGCTACTTTGCTGCAAAGATCATAATCATGACTCGTGCGATTGGTATGGTGCTCATGATTACTGACAACATGAACGCCGTTATATAAATATTGATCTTTGACAAAAATGGGTTGGGCATATAGTTGTTTTTTTCGAAAGTTCACTCAGAGATGTACTGTAAACCATGAGATTTCAAGAATGCCAAAAAACATGCCTTTTTTTCTACATTGAAACACTAAAAACAATGACTTTCAAGTCAACTTTCCTAAAATACCTGTTCAACTACCATCAATTTATTCCCTTGGTCTGATTACATGTTTCTAAAAGTAGCAGATGTGCTAAATCATTTTATTCATCCCAAGTCTGGGAGGATATAGAATTACTATTTTGTTTCCGCCTCATGTCATCATCTTAAGTACCAAGAGTTGGCAAAACACCACCTGATAAATACTACAGAGGCAATATTACAGCACAGCCTGGGTTAAAAAGCTATAAAACCCACCCTGACCAAAGGACGAACCGTCAACTAAAATTAAGAGCAGCATTTGGAACCTACTTTCTGAAGCCAATGAATGCATCGCCAGCAGGAGGAGCTGGAAAGAGTCGGCTCCTCCCTGTGTGACATCACAGACTGGCAACCTCTGTATGACATCACTGACCTCAACCTAGAATCCCAATCTCCATCAGCCCGTCCTGCCTTGACACAGGCCCAACACCCCTCACACTGACGAGGGTTCCGATCCTCCTCCACTGAGGGTGATATTTGTCCTGTCAAAAAGTCAAATGCCAGACTCGGGCCTTTAAACTTTCTCTTCATCTTTGGAATTAAGCGAAAGGTCTTCTGCGTCATGGGCGGTTGGGAGAGAAGCCAGAGGAAGGATGTGAAGTTGCGAGAATGAGTGTGGATTTTGTGGCAACAGTTGAACGATCATAGGAATGGAGAATGATCCACTTAAACAGTCAGCAGATTTCACATTGTTTGTACTTGCAGTATAAACAGTGTGTTCTGTGGCCTTTTCAGTGGGGTATTTACAAATCCTGATATATTGTCGTGAGGGAATTTGACGCCAGAAGCCTATTTCTGTTTCTCTACAGACTGAACAGGTGGCAGAGGTGAGATATTTGAGGCAAGTGCAAGGGTTGTAACAGGAAATAAAAAATGCTTCGGTCCTTATTTTGCAGTGCTTGCTTATACATTCAACAATGAAGGTCAGCCGGTCGTGGCTGAAACTGTTTACACGGTTTATCTCCCGCTTTTGACCGGCAACATTACACCAATGTCGTCAACCAAACCTCATAGTGTGCTGGGAAATACACATCAATTTAATACCAGAAAAAAGGTTTTCCCACTCTGTGAAATGAGGACATGTGCAACAGGTCAGCCTGCAACCACCTCCACCCCTTCCCGACGCTGGAAAGCCCCCTGGGGAAATTCAAGCTAAAAACAGCACCGTCTTCAGGCACCTGGAAAAGCACCAACCAGTATGAACTCGGGGTCTCAACTCGCAACAACCAATCACACTACGGCTCCACAATCACAGACTGCAGTCCATTAAAATCTGCTCAGTTTAATCAAATGTTGACAAAACAGCATTCAGACAAGGGGGAAGCTTTTTTTCAACTAAACACCCTTTGAGAAGCTGGTGGTGCAATAGAGCTAGGATGCGTCACATAGTATCACACACACAAATGCAATATTTACTGGTCAAAATAAAAAGAAAAATGACATAAAAGAAAACATAGCAACCAGGTCAGAAATAAAAACAACTTCTCATTGTCAGGAACTATTTCTGCTGATGTATAAAAAAGTGGAAACTCTGTATTACACTTCATACCCGTGACGAAAAAATAGACATACTTTGAGCCAGGATCAGTGGAGAACACTATGGCATTCATCTTGACTTAAAACAACACTGTCAGATTGTATTCATTGCCAAACTTACCCTTCAAAATATTATTTGCATTTAGTGATTGAATATGAAACTTTATTTGTGTTTTTTCAAGTATTTTGGTCAAAATCAAATTCTAACAATCATTATTTTGGTGAAATATGACAACAAAACCTTTGGCATTTAAGGCTAATAATGTTTCTTACTTTCATCCTTTTGAATAAACAAAACACACCATTCAACGCTTAATAGAAATAAGTTTGAATATTAAGTGGCAGTATCTAAATATTTTCAACCACACTTGGGCAGTGTCTGATAACAAGGCTTATCTATAAGTAAGTACACTTCATTGGACTGGGAGATTACCTTGTCAACACTGGTAGCATCCTCAAACAGCACGAAGCCGAAACCCCTGGAGCGTCCAGTCAGAGGGTCCAGCTTCAGAGTGCAGTCCACGACTTCTCCGAACTTGGCAAAATAATCCCTCAGCTCCTTCTTGGTGGTGTCCCAGCTGAGGCCCCCCACAAACATCTTCCTGTCCGCAGAAACAACATGCCTGATATTACAGACAGAAGACTGGGTGCTCTGTTACACATGACATACAATGAACAGTTTCACAAGCAACATTTCAAATCGATACATAATCTACCTATACAGTTGCTATACATGATGTCTTACTGGTAGTGAGGGAGACATATTTCTCATGTTGGCATTATTTTTTCCTCTTTTACAGGGTCATTTCTTGCTAGTTTCAATACATTTGAACTCATGTAAAGTGTTTTTTTCCCCACTGGGTTTCCTTGCCTTGCTTTGCTGTGGATGTGACATGCTTTATTTAGGGTCAGGTAATATTTTTGCTATTATTTTAAGTCTTACGGTACTTATTTACTTACTTATTAACTATTTTATTAGGGAAACTTTAGTTGTTCGACTAAAGTTGTTGTTGCGCACGACTTCGCTGCGCAGATCTGGCTAACGGTTAACTTTTATATCTATCGATTGGGCTGTCAATTTAAAAATACCAAAAAAAAACAACACAACACACAGCCAAAGAGTGGCTAACACATACAGAGTGATTGAACCGGTATAGAATTTCCGACAACAAAAGAACAGCAAGGGTGTAAAAATTATACATTTACTGTGACCTGTCCATTTACTGTGTTTCTGTCAACGTTCCAACGTTTTCTAGATCCGCACCTGCTATGAGCATAACAAACTCTATGCTACACTGTTATACGCTAGGCTAAATATGCCTTTGCGTGGTTTAATGGAACTTTACATAAGTGTCCAAAAATTGCCTGATACGCATATACGCCCCCCCAGGAGACGCCGGCACAACGAAAAATGTCACCCTTCATCCTCCTCGTTTTTGCTGGCGTCGATCCTAGATCCCTCGGCCTCGCCCCCCACCAGGCCGCAGTCCCCCGCCGCCGACATCGGGTCATCGCTGTTCGCCTCCCCGTCCTCTTCCATCCTCATGGCGGTCGTGTCTTCGCTGAATTCACAGTCATTCGACATGTTTAGCTGACGGTAACTTTCGCGGCCGACGGCTCAAAGAGTAACGCTGCGTCGAGACGAAAATGCTAAGCTAAAGAGCTAAAACTGGTGGTGGCGGTTAGAGCAGGCCAGCTAGTCGGCGTAGGTGGGTGAAATAGTAGCGTGGGTATAAAGTTCAATGAAGAAAAAAACGTTTTCCGTGAAGCTAAAGCTTTGTGAGATGCTAAAGCTTGCGAAAGATGCTGCGCGTCGTTTTTGTTTTCATCGCAGTCCTTTTCCTCTTCCTTCTTCGCTCGCGTACGTCGTCTCACTTTCCGTTTGGACGGCAAATCGGAAAAAGTGGCTGGATTGTTTATCGCCCCCTACCGCGTAGGAGTATATAATTCTACTTCTTCTTTTCCTTTGGGCTTTTCGCTTTCAGAGGTCACCACAGCAAATCAACCTTCTCCATCTAACCTCGTTCTCTGGATCCTCCTCTCTCACATAGACTACTTTCATATCCTCTCTCACTCCGTCTTTAAATCTTCTCTTTGACCTTCCTCTAGACCTCCAATTCCAGCATCCGTCTGTCAATATATTCACTATCCCTCCTCTATCCATGACCCAACCATCTCAGTCTGGCTTCTCTGACCTTCTCTCCAAAACATCTAACATGTGTTTTCCCTCTGATAGACTCATTCCTGATCCTCTCCATCAATGTCACTCCCAAACAGAACCTCAACATCTTCATCTCTGCTACCTCCACCTCTGCCTCCTGTCTTTTCTTCATTGTCGCTGTCTCCAAACCATACAGCATCTCTGCTCTCACCATAGTCTTGAACACCTTTCCTTTCATTCTGGCTGATATTCTTCTATCTCATAGCACCCCTTATACTTTTATCCACCCATTCCAACTTACTTGAACCCGTTTCTTCACCTCTTCTCCACACTGTGATGCTCTGGACTGTTGACCCTAAGTACCTGAAATCCTCCAACTTCTTGATCTCCACTCCCTGCAGCCTCACCATTCCACCCAGGTTCCTCTCATTCACACATATATATTCTGTCTTGCTGTGACAAACCTTCATTCCTCTCCATTCCAGAGCATACCTCCACCTCTCAACATTTTCCTCCACCTATTCCCTGCTCTCACGACAGCTCACAATTCAACCGATTTCATATAATTACTTAAATAATTCACTCAGAATTTTGAAGAATAAATCAATGCAACATACCAATTTCACATTTCATCAAATTAGTAGGAAATTTTGCATTTATATTCCTTTAGTTACATACTTTTTTGTAAGAAAACAATTCATTTCAATTTAATACAATAACAATGAATGGCCTATGGTATTTAGAACATCCCCCGACCCTGAGAGCAGCATAAGCGGTATAGATAATGAATGACTGAATTGTTAAGATTTGAAAATGGACAGTTTCTCTGAATTTAAGATAAAGAATCGGATCTCATGGACCCTACTTTTATTTGATTAACCTTGGGAGAAATACAGTTTCATTATCTTAAATCAAAGAGAAACCTTTGTTTTGAAATGTATCCTGTTATCTCAGGAAAACCATTCTTGATATTTATAAGAAGCATTATAGATACCTTAAGATCTCAGCAAAACAAATCAAATTGTCATCACTGGAAATTGAGGCACAGGGGTGAATGAAAACACAAATTATCAGACTAATAATTCGTAATAGAATATCCATCTCTGCGAATAAACAAAGTCATTCCGATGTTTTAGTTTCTGTCTTTTAATATTGATAATTTAACCACAACAGACCTGAAAAGTCAAACAGACAATTTTCCATTCACAGTTGAACTTAAAGAGTGTCTTTGGAGCAATCAAAGCTGAGGTGGCCACTATGTGTGACCCACATGATGACTTCATGTGTATTATATTCATGTATGAGAACATTTTTATGAACTATGAAATGTGTGCATTGAATTTAGTGTTAGTATATACACTAAGATGTATGGTTAGTGTTGACAAGTGACAGATGTATTGTGTATGTGTGATGCTGTAAATGAGAGTTATGGTTGTTATGTGTAGGTGTGATGCTGTGTGTGTTGATCAGTGTTCATGAGACGGCATTCTCTGAGTGTTCTAAATTTGATTGCATTGCTATTTCATATATATATGTATATGTGTGTGTGTGTGTGTGTGTGTGTGTGTGCGTTGTCCCTTCAAATAAAGACTAAACTAAACAAAACCAATTTGAGTGCTGAACTTTTGCGTCCATGATATTTTAAAATCATAGCTACAAGTCCAAAAAGGTCCACCGTTTCACAATAAAACAAAAATAAAGCAAATCTCTGAATGGTAAACCAAAGTGTTCTTGTACGCTGGAATCGCGGGTTCACTAGCGTCCCCTGCTGGTCGCGCCTCCACATCTCTGAACATGTGTGCTCGCCGGTCGAGCTAACGTTAGCATGTAGCAACAGGAAGGCGCAAGCAACGGAACTGAGCCTCGCCGGCCGCCGTTCGCCAGGCTAGCGTGCTGCTAACCAGCTGCGGACTCTCCCGAAAATAATGGCCACTGTCTCAATCCCAGCGTGTACGAGTGCCCTCCTGCTGGATATCGAAGGGACAACCACGCCTATCACGTTCGTAAAGGTGTGTTCTGTAGAGATTAAATGGTTTCTTTTTTTCCTCCTTTCTTTTCCCAGGATAAGATTAGCGCGAATGGTTCAACTTAGCATCGGAACGTTTGGCTAATTATAGAGCGATGACTGTCACCGGAACCTGGAAGCTATTAGTCCAATCTAACTCTCTTTTTATAATTGTATGATTGTAACTAGAGATTGGATTATTGCTGTTCAGAATAAGGTGACTAAAAATCTAATTTTGACATTTTTTCCCACAGTGGGCAGTTTGTATAAAACATTGCCCATGATATTGCTGCGTTCAAGTACATAGCATATCATCGGATTTACGAAATTTCTTTTCAGTTCGTTTTCTAGACGTTGTTATAGAATTAAGACTTCTTTTTCATAAACCTCATCTATAAATCCAGAGTGTTTTGCCTGTGTACTTAGGTAGTGGGCTACTTTATATACGTAGATTTTCAATGTAAATTGTGCTGCTCTTCAATTCAGTAGGTTTAATACCCGGCACAGAAGTCAAACAGCGGTTTGAATCCGACGACTTGAACGCACCTTATAAGCGTTGAAATGCCACACACTGCTGATACTGTTAGAAGAATAAAATGAAACTTTGTCTAGATTCAACATTGAAATGAGAATTATTTGAATTTGTCACTGCATCCCCTAACCAGGGGTGTACATGGCAGGTGATGATTATTTGGTGACACAGAACTGCGACAGGGCTTTTGAAATAGAACAGGGCATGGCCTTAAATGATGAGGTTTGAGATGTGAAGTGATTTACAGTGGATTATTAAGTCACTGTGGCCCATTGCTACACCGCTATTGCACACACGTGCCTCACCAGTCCACACTGTTGTTTGCAGGACATTTTATTTCCGTACATCAGGGAGCATCTGGAGGATTATCTGTCCTCTCATTGGGAGGAAGACGAGTGCAAACAGGATGTCCATCTCTTGAAGAAACAGGTACACTCTGACGTCTGCTGTCCAGGAAATGTGTTTTCGTGGCAAGGTAATGAGTTTATGGCGCACATCGGGGGCCGGCTTTGGAAAGAAGAGACTCTTGCCCGACATCATTTTGGCTTGTTATTGTCATTCGTTTCGTTTTCATCCAATGCATCCCAAAACACTGCTTTACAATGAAAACATAAATAAAACGACATGAACCCTTCAAAATTTAGAATCGCATTAAATTAAAAAGGTTTATAGTTATTTTAAATATGAAAAGCTCTTATTGGCTACTTCACTAGATTCCGATGATAAAAAGGTACCCCTGATGGTGGCAGAGCTGCTATGCAGGGCACTAACCAGACCCTCTGAAACAATTTAGCTTCACTGTCTTGTCCAAGGGGGGCGGCACGGGGCTTCAGCCTCAAAGCACAAAGGACCCTGGTTCAATCCCGACAGGATTCTGCGTGGGTTTCCTCCGGGTTCTCCAATTTCCTCCCACAGTCCAAAAATATGCAGCAGATTCATTGGAAAATGGGGAAAATTGCCCTGAATGAGAGAGTTAATGGTTGTCTGTCTGTATATGTGGCCCTGTGATTGACTCGCGACCAGTCCAGGGTGTACCCTGCCCCTTGCCCGATGACAGCTCTGATAGGCCCCCGCCGCCCTAAGTAGGATAAGCAGCAGATGATGGATAGATGTCTTGTCCAAGAGCACTTCAGCATGCAGACAGACCTTCTGGTCGGAAGCCAACCGAGCCACAGCCCAAAGCAGAAAGGTTGTCTCTGAGATGAGATAGCCCCACGCCCGCCACTCCGCTTGAAAATCTGGCTCTTATCTGTCATGGCAGATTGAAGAGGACATGAGGCAGAACCGGGCCTGCCCCGTCCACGCCGTTGACCAGACGGTGCACACCGACGAGGAGAAGGCCATCAGGGAGGTAGTGGAGAACGTGCTGTGGCAGATGGCAGCCGACAGGAAGTCAACGGCGCTCAAACAGCTCCAGGGCCACATGTGGAGGGCGGCGTACGCCTCGGGGAGAATCAAAGGCGAGTAAGTGGACCGGCCATTTTAAACAAAGCCAAAAAAAAAAATCAATATTCACCAGATTGAGAGAGCGGCGTTCATCGGAAACACACGGCGAGTGGCGAGTCCGCAGGAACAGTCTCACCCTGACCGGGAGCCTCGTTATTACAAGACACTGGAAATATGAACGACCCTGTTAAAGCTGGGCTGATACAGGCTGCGGTTGCTCTGGAGCGGATACTTTCCCATTAGCTCCAATACTCCTACATCTGCCTATGGTTAGCTGTCAGCACAATGTACGCAATGCATTCAGTAGTCGATTCCGGCCAGAAAAGTTCCAAGAGGTCAAGTTTTAAGGAGAGTCCAGTTCATATTTGGTTTCAGGAGAGTTTTCTCCCTGTGCTGCTTCTTCATGTGAAAACCCCTACCACTAGCTTTTGGCCAAAATGCTTTCATTCTGCTGCAAGCTCTCTGTGGCGTAGCAGGCCAGAAGAGCTTAGACCTCTTTGTCGCTCTGTTTCTCACTGGCTCTGTCCACTTTGTCGCTTTTTTAAAACGGCACTCCGCAATCAGCCAGAAATATCTGGGAATGGGAACGGCTTAGGACTTCCACCAATCACCTACGTCGTATGAGAACTGTATAAAGACCCTGCCACAGAGCCGGAGGTAAAATGCTTCCTACAGGGCAAAGGGGGCTCATGTAAGACTGGACACATTTAAGAAAATGGACGAAACTGTGTTTTACGGCACAGTTATTACACCGCTGCTTTGAAATGTTGTCACACTCTGGCTGGTTTCAACCTAACATCAGGAAGACGACCGTTCAGGTCCGAGTGTTGGGACTTTGGGAGGCAATGAAATTGGGTTTGCTGTAAAAGCAAAGAACAAGAAAAAAAAAACCAACTAAACAGCGACATTGATGCGTCAACGTCTTCGGTTTTAGAGATTTTCAGGGTTTTAGGGTGTCAGAAAATTTAGTGTGAGTATGAATGTATATTTTGACTGTTGCGGTGTTGCGAACAGGGTCTATCAGGACGTGACCCCGTCCGTCAAGCGATGGCGAGGTCAGGGGTTAAAGGTCTACATTTACTCGTCCGGGAGCGTGGAGGCGCAGAAGCTCCTGTTCGGACACTCGGTGGAGGGAGACGTTTTAGACGTGAGTTGCCGTTTCCTTCGCCTCGGAGACCCATCCCATCAGTCGAGCTCACAGGAATGGCGTCTGTCTCCCCCCAGCTGTTTGACGGACACTTCGACACCACCATCGGCGCCAAGGTGGACAGCAAGAGCTACGAGATCATTGCGGAGAGGATCGGCTGCCGGCCGGAGGAAATCACCTTCCTGACCGATGTCACTCGAGGTAAGGGGGCCGTTTTTTTCTCGCCGCCGTCTCAGACAGCGTGGGCCGGGCTAGCAGGGCTTCACCGTCGGTCTGTGTTGTCCGCGCAGAGGCCAAAGCGGCAGAGGACGCCGGCGTCAACGTGGTGATCGTGGTGCGGCCCGGGAACATGGAGCTGACTGAGGAGGAGCGCGCTCACTACAGCCTCGTCCCCTCCTTCAGCCAGCTGGAGCTGACGAGACCGGTTTAACCTCCTTCCACTTCTGCCCCCCCCCCCCCCCCCCCCCCCCCCCCCCCCCCCCCCCCCCCCCCCCCCCCCCCCCCGTTTTTTTTTTTTTTCCCCCCGGCCGCTGGGGGGCCCGGCCCCGGCAAAACCGCGCAAAAACCCCTTTTC
>CAAKHD010003212.1:31356-47111 GCA_901007705.1 Fistularia tabacaria | reverse complement strand
CGCTCCCCTGTATTTATGTGCGCCCGCGGAAAGCGCTGAGGGAGCAGAGCCCGCCCGCGGATGCGGCACACACACACACACACACACACACACACACACACACACACACACACACACACACACACACACACACACACAAATCTTGGTCCAATGTGATTCAGGATGCAATTCTGTTGTGACAACTGTAGTGAAAAAAGTAAAATAAAGATTGAGAGTATTCAAAGCTGGATAAAAGCATTCCAGCACAATGAGGAGTTACTATTTGCACATTTGAAAGCTCCTAATACTTTCCTTAATAAATCCATGATCTGTTAATTTCACAAATTCATTAAATACAAAGCAGTATTTTGTACTTTTTTTATATTTGATTTTTACTGTGCTGTGGAGAAAACAGGGAGATTGTGGCAAGAAATTAGCTAATATTCATTACGTCTATTAATGCATGATCAGGCAAAAGCAGCAGTTCATCAACTTCCAAAAAATGGTTGGTTATTTTTTTTTGTTGAGGTTTTCAAAATAAGTCGACAGGAATGCCCCTTGAGTTACCTACAACCTCCCTTTGATTTCCTAATCATGGTTTTATTTCTGATAAACATTTTTCCTTACTCAGTCAGAAACCATTGCTTCCTACTGGACACGTGACTTCCACATAATGTTTTTCCCGAAATATCAGTATGCAAATGTGACTTATTCGTATGTCCCTGCAAAGTCTAACTGCAGCAGCTGCACAAAGTGGAAGGTGATAAATGTAAATACTAGTAGGGCTGTACTGCAGAACCTCTGTTCTGTGCATAAGAGCAAATGCCTCAATTTGTTTATTCGTAAAAAACATATAATGTAGTTTGTGTAATTAAAAAAAAAAAAAAAAGTTCATCACTACATCTGCGAAAGGCAAAACGCGGCTGAAATTTGCTTCTTTCTGGGCCAAGGGGGGGGGAGAGTAAGACGCGATTCGTGTCTTTAGAGAGAAAGACTTCCTCATACCTGTTGTTCTTCGAGGTCTTAAGATATAGTTTTATCATTTGAAGATGAAAAATGATCAGGGTCGGCTTTGTGCCGACAACTCGAGTTTAACCCGGAAGTGAAGTGACTGCTCTCAGTCTGTGGAGGGCAGTATGTTCCTTCCTTTGGACACTTGTTTGCTAAAATTGGACTGACATGATAAAAAAAAAAAAAAAGATGTACATATATATGTATAAAAAAAACCCATCATATATATATATTTTTTAAAATCAAGTGATCTGAGTGATTTGCTGATTTATCCGTTGGTTAATATGGCGCTTTAACTAAGTAGCCCTTGGTTTTTGTGTCGGGGTGCTTCAAATCTACTTCCACCATGGGTTGCGGCCGGCAGCGCGGCGCCTCTCTTGACGCATGTCGGGAAACGTTAAATGGCACAAAGGAGGGCTGAACGGGACATTCTCAGGATTCCTCATCTGTTTTTGCGAATTGTACGGAGCTCCCTGTGAAATGAAAAGACGACTGGAAATCTTGAGCCCCGGTGGCCGTTGAGTTGCCTCGCCCGCCTCCTCAAACCCCCAGCTTATTGGCCTGCGTCAACACCACCTTCAAGACGGGCATGAAGGCAGACGTCTCGCTGAAGTTGCTGTTGCTGACGATGTGGGTGTGGATGTTGAGGCCCTCGGTGTAGGAGCGGGACTCTATGCTCCGCGCAATGTTATGCAGTCCTCCGACGATGGCGGGGGAGAGCTGGGAGGGAGTAAGAGGAGGTCAGAGTTGAATGGACTCAAGCAAGAAGGTTCTTTAATTTTTCAGCCCAAGTTGTTTCGAAAATGAGTCAAATTTTAAAGCAAATAATCGAACATTCAACATCAAACGTAAAGAAATAATCAACAACTACCTCAAATTTTGCTATAAAAGGGCCTTAGGTAATCCAAAAATCAGAAATGTCAACAGGAAATCACCAAAACACAGAAAGAAGCTACTTAAATTACAATATTTATCAAGACATCGGCTTAAACAAAGGAGCTAATGAACTAAAAATGAACGACCTCAATGTCAACAAGCAAATTCCCCGAAACTTAGGATTTCCTTTTGAATATTTGATGCAAGTCAGCTTTCAATAAATAACCATTCTTAGGATCTTGTCCCATTTTGGAATCATTCCATAAACATCCATGTCATTAGTCAATTAGAAAATAGCAAATAATTGAAACCCCATAGAGCCGGCTCCTCTTGACGAGGTGCTGATGTTGTGACTCACCGCCTGCTCCCGCAGTTTGTCGTAAAGGGCCTCTAGGCGCTTGCTGGCGTCGTCAAGCTTCCTCCTGGTTTGCTGTAAGAGATTGGAGCGTTATGATAGCTGACACAGAGGGCTGCGGTGGTTTTGAAAATCAAAGACAGAGGGACGGCCTCCGTCCATGGAACTCACGGGGTCGGACGCCACTGCCAGACACTTCTGGATGAGGCCCTCGAAGGTGGTCTTCAGTACCAGGTGCTCGTCGGGGATGGGCTTCTTGGTGATCTTCTCGGCGGGGATGGAGTTCAGAGGCTGCCGTTAAACAGCCTTTGGTAAATTCTAGTGTATAAATTCAACCTTTCTGAACACTTCTCAGTCTATGCAAACACTTTGTTCTGGTATCTCTGATATCATACAGTAACAAGTAATTAATTTTATCCTTGTTGTTGCCATTCTTTTATCTATTTTTATCCTTGATGTTGTCTTCGTCCTTTTAATTGTCTCTTTTATTTATATCTATATTCATATTTGTTGTCATTGTTGCGCTGCTGTGACAAACGAATCAATAAAGTATTATTGTCTTATTATTTAAATTACTCAAATGTTACTCGTCAGCCTGATCTTGCATTTTGACTTCTTCCTGACATCACACTTTATTTCAGATGAAAAATCTGTGCGTTTCTGATGTTAAATGATATTTAAATGAATGCGTTCAAAATTAGCAGCCATTACATGAATGTGTAAAACGAGGGACTCCGAACCAACGTGCTCCAGTTATGTGATGTACCTGGATAACATCGCCGGTCGGCGCCCCCGGCGCTCCCTCCGTGCTGGTCTTTGGCATGGGCGGGTTGACGGCAAGAGGCGAGACCTGCTGCTGGTGCAGGCCTGAAAAGGGTGCCTGGACACCAGGGGGGCCCTGGCCCACAGCCTGTGGAGCTCCGGAGGAGATGGGCTGGGCGTGGGGATCGGCGCCCAGAGGCGCCATGATGGGCGCAGTGATGGGGGTGGGAGGGATGTAGTTGTCAGGCACCTGCTGGGATACAACAAGACGTTTGAAATCCCAACGCGTCTTTTTTTTTTTTTTTTTTCTTTTCCCTGTACCTCCAGAGGAAAAAAAAGTCCACTACCTTCTTCTTTAATGCTCTGCTCAGAGCTGGAGGGTCATTCCAGCCATTCTGAGGCCCTGCGGGACAAAAAAAAGGAAATAAAAATCTGTATTGTTCTCAAAGGGACAGACAGTAACCTCGGGGATTGATTCAGAAGATGTGACAATGTGTTAAAAGCTACATCGAACACTGTATCGATTTATATTATAGTTGAATTCGAACAAAATCAATAATCACTTCTATGTTGTCAGAGACCAGACACTTCTCCTGTTGAATGGTTGTTACAACCAAGGCAACAGATGTCGATTCAGTGTCGGTAAGGTGTTGAAACAGAGGTCATGTTAAAAACAAAGTGAACATTTAATAGGTGTCTAGTGTTAGCATTAGTAGAGAATCCATTTTGAAAATGGAAATGAAAATATGCTTTTATCGAGCGATCGCCGAGGTAGACTGATGTCAATTCATTCAGTTCAAAAGTTCGAGGAAGACGAACTCTGGTGGGTGGCCAATCAGAGCCGTGCAGACCTGTTCTCTGCGAGGCGGGGAGCAGCCTGGGCTCCTGCTGAGTACCTGAGATGCCGCTCGCTGGAGGGGGCGGCAGCGGCGGCATGTAAGACACAGGAGATCCCGGCCCGCCGTGCTGGAAAGGTGCTCCGGAGGGCGGAGCAGTGGAGTAGGTCGATGAGGGGCAGGAGGCGGGAAAGAAAGGAGGAAGGGAGGCGGGAGAGGAGGAGAGGCACTGGCTGGCCGGGGGCTGCCCCGGGTAGAGGGGGGGCGCGGTTGGCTGTGAGGGGATGGGCTGGGTGTACTGGGAGAGAAAGCCAGGGGGTTGAGGTTGAGGAGGGGGACAGGGGTCGGCAGCGGAGCAGGAGGAGTACTGAAGAGGCTGATAGATAGTTCCTGGGGGGTAGTGGTTGACCTGGGGGTAAGCTGGGAGGCAACAGAGGTCATTAGTGAAACAGTAGAACTCATGCGGGTTCTACACTCATGCATCAGCACAACAGATAGGTGTGAGACAAACAGAGCACGCTCAGTCCAGCCTCGGGTGGGTGAGTGGGGGGAGGGTGTTTGACAAGGTGCCATCGCAAACGCAGTCGCTGAAGGGAAAAGAACGAATCATGTCCACGCTGACTCGCTGGTAGGCATTTGAAGCGCAAAGATTCAATTTTTCCCTTAAAATTTCCCTCAAATGATTAAAAAATAAAACCCACATATAGAAGTTATAACAAAAAAAGACTGGACTAAAAGGCACTAACTTCACATGTCATGAAGTCACTGGAGAGGCTCGTACTCTAGCACCTGAGGAAACAGCCGCCTGCTTCCCTGGACCCTCTGGAGTTTGCGTCCACCCCCTGCACCACCAGCTGCCGCTGAGCTGGTTCAGCCGACGGCTCATCAGAACCTAACACTTCAGACGCTCCTTTGTGCCCACAGCCATCAGACTGTTCAACAGCAGCATAGACAGCACACAACTCTGATTGGTTGGAGGTGCATCTCGGATACCTACACCTCACTACCTCACTCACTCACATGTGGTGCCCCAACTCTGCTGTCTATTCTTCTCCCTGTTGGTGTCACTCCATTGCATCCGGTTTATCGTTGTCATTGTTGTTGTCACTCATTTTAGCCCTTGTCGTTGATCTATTGTCACCCTTGCTGTTATTCATTTATTTATTTATTCATTGCGTTGTCTATTTTGTCCCTGTTGTTCACCTTGCTGCCTATTCTTTTTTGACCATCTTTTAATTGCCTCTCTTATTGATATTTATACTCATATTTATTACATAATTGATTGACATTGTTATCGTTGCGCTGCTGTGACAAAAGAATTTCCCCTATGGGGATCAATACAGTATCATCTTATTTTATCGTATTCAAAACTACACAAGAGTGCGACTGGGAGATGAAACCTGATGTTCACAAGCCTGCATCCACTCAAAAATCTCAATTTCCTATTTTTGAGTCGGGGGAAAAGATTGTGCTTGTGTTAAAAAGAGGGAAAAAAGACCAACTCTGAGACGACATTTATCGGTTTTCCGTTTCGTCCACGGGCCTGCATTTGCTTTGGGTGGGGGCATGAGGCAAAGGCACCTCCCAAACCCGATCCCCCCTCACCCTTCAGAGTATAAACAGAATGAAAGCCATCTATAGTTAGAGATTATCAAGTACATCATGCAGAGAAGAGCCACTACGGAGTCAAACATTTTAGCTACAAAATGCTTGACAGTGTTTTCTTTCTTTTTAAACAGAGGAGAATGAGCTTTGAGTAGAAGATAGGAGGGTCAGACGTGGCTGTCGAGCTTTCTTCACAGAAATCTGATTTTCCAAGTCACGGTTTATGGCCGCACAAACATCAATCACGTCGTCCTGAATAGAAAACATCCCTGACCGCTGCGTTTTAATATCCAAGCAGCAAACCTCAGGGTCGGACACTCACGCTGGTACTGATGGGAGAACATGAAGGCTGGGGTGGACGAGGCCGGTGGGGCCGCGGCCGATCCGGAGGCCGGCATCCCGTACACAGGGTTGGGAGGCTCCACCTGCAGCAACACAAAACAGGGCTCAGGACAAAATACGGTGCAGCCAGAAGGTCCGGCTCCCGAGGGTTCCTCAGAACAGGGCAGTACGCGAAATAAAACCCCTCTTATCTCTTCTTTTTCAGGTCTTTAAAAAAAAAAAAAAAAAGATGTAGCTGATGATTTGCTTGGTTCTGGAAAGTCTAATCAAATTAAGTTTTTGCATTTCATGCTGTAAACTCATTTTTTTTTGCAGGTCTCTCTGCTGCAAAAACATACCTGCAAGGCATATATTTCTACAAGAAAGAAAATTAACCATGCAAGTTTAAATGGTTAATGGTTAGGCAGGAGGCGGCTAATTCTTACCTAATTAAAATGCGAATTTGTCCTATTTCCTCTAATTCTAATCATCCGTTTTAGAGAGAGAACTTCAGCAGCATATTGGAGAAAAGGTTTTTCTGAAGGCCTTTATTCGAATCTAAAAATTAATAACTTCTGTCGACAGGCAACATGTCATTTGTGGCTAAAAAACAGATTCAATTTCCTCCCGATCTGCCTGAGAATGATATGAAAATGAGAATTACCTTTGAACTCTGGATTCTTTGAGGCACACAATGAACTGAATAGATAAATCACTTAAAAGGCCCTCGTAGAATGGGACAGATTAGTGACTAGTGTCAACTATTGCTACAGGGAGAGGTTATTTCATGATAATGACGAATAACTTTGCAGTTAATATCCTCATCACCCTCAGCATGCTTTAAGAGGTAAATGTATTTTATCTGGGGCTTGAGCTTCACTAGTGTAGAGTAGAAGATACTTCACATTCACTGAAACGGTTCTTCACTTCTACATATTGTCAATGGTTATGTTCACAGAGGCTGAGCAGGAGGTAAGGTGATGGCAGGCTGTGCCATAGGGAAGTGGGTGAGGAGCACAGATGTGTTACAGAGGCTGGAGGGGGGTAGAGTGGGCTATGGAATTTAGACAAAAATGCTTGTGCATTCTGGATTCTGGTGGTCCGTGGAATGAATGCACAGCTAAAGTCATTCTCAGAAATACATTCAGAAATACTCGCGACTCATGGTGCTGATCGGTTAAATGTTAGTATAACTGCCCAGCGCAGGTCCGTCGCAGGACGCGAGTGTTGGTCCGGACGGAGGCACTCAGGCGGAGCCTAAAAGCGAGAGCCGGCGTGGATGTTGCCTGTGTGGAGGTGCATGTCAGGCTCGGATGGGCGGTCAGTGTACCTGCTGTTCTGATGCGGTGCCTACTTGAAGAGGAGGAGGAGGGACATTGGGGAGGGCTGTGGGAGTTTGGTTACTCCAGGAGGTGACAGTGGAGGCAGCCCTCACCTGAAGCACACAGAGACACACGGCACAGAGCGATGATGGCCGCGCCATGGGTGCGGGGAGTCGGGGGGTGGGGGACACCGACCAAACAAACACAGCAAGGCATGGGGACTGGACCACCAGACATGAGAGAATTTACACCAGTGCAGAGACAAAATGATACAAAGACATCCTCAAGGAACGGTCATCATGTGATTTCCCCTGCGGGCAGGATGAAGGTCATATGGTTAGTGAAAATGACAGCAAAAACACGATGGCAACCAGCTTAAGGTTAGCGCAGGACAAGGAGATTGGTGTTAGTGTTTGGAGGAGAAAAAAAAACCTGCGGTCTGTCGTTGAAATAAAAAAAACATAACAAAGATTGCTGGGGTTTGTGACAACAGGGAGAGAGGAACCTACTGGCTGATAGTACTGAGGCTGTGCAGGGGCGGAGGCAGGAGTGGGCACAGGCACCATGGGAGCCGGGGCAACGGGCTGTGGCGCAATCGTGGGCTGGATAGGAGTGAAGGGGTGCCGGGGCAGACCAGAGACCTGCGGGGCCATAGGGGCGGGAGGCTGAACCCGCTTAGTCTGAACCGGGGTGGCAGCCTGCTGGCCCAGAGCCCGACCGAGGCGGTCATGGAGCTGCTGCACAGCAACCTGGACATAGAACATAGAAACAGCTGCATGGGGAGTTTTCCTACATGGTAAATATGAAAAGCATACTTTTTAAAACTCAGAGCTCCACCATTTAGTGTTAGCACTTTTTTTTTTTTTTTTTTTAAACTAGTGGCTGCAGACGTGTGTGAAACCTGATTGGTGTTGTCGGGCAGGTAGGTGAGTGCGGTGGACAGGCTGCCCTGGGAAGCCAGTAAGCTGGCATACTGGCCCATCTTCTCTGCCAACAGAACGCCGATGGCAGCGGGGCCGGAGTGCTGGGTAAGCTCGACTGCACGCCGCAGCACAACCACCTTCTCCACCAGGTCCTGCGAGACAGACAGTGAAGATCAGAACAGTACAGGGAGACCGAGAGCGTCCATGATCTGGAGAGATACACCTGCTGCGGGTTACAAGTCTTAAACGGCACAGTGACACAAAAAAGGTCACGAGTAGCGCTGACAAGTTACTCTGGTTATATGCAAAACCACATGTGACATTCTACAACTGACAATCCAAACATGAAGTAACACACATCAGTCTCTACAGTAATGACTCAAATGTTGCCATGGTGAAATGCAACAAGAAAAAATAGTGTCACAGGTCACTATGGCATGTCAACATGCAACATGTTAAGTAACACAGTTTGCTATGATTCTATGTTGCCATTGTAGCACTACACCAGAGGCCATGGGCAACTTGAGTTGCTTTGGTTACAGTACATGCAACATGTGGATCAAGAGGATGTTGCCATGGACGCCCACATGATGAAGCCACGGGAACATCTGACATCATCATATCTGAGGTCATAATTGTCACACACACAGCACTGCAAGGTAAAAACTGACAGGTTGCCATGGTTACACATAAACCCTCAGTTAACATGACGACCCCTGATGTGCGTTTTTTTTTTTGGCATTATCATGAAGTGTTTGACAAATCTGCGGCCCAAAACTTTATTTGTTTTTGCACAAATGAGCCCTTCAATTAATCACTTGATATTATTAATCACAAAAATATGCAGCTTAATTGGAAAAAAGTCTGTCCATATATATGTGGCTCTGCGATTGACTGGCGATCCGTCCAGAGTGTACCCTGCCTCTCGCATGATGACTGCTGGGATAGGTTCTGCCATCCCCCGCAACCCTGAGTGCAGGATAAGCGGCAGACGATGGATGGATGGACAGATGGAGGGATTATTAACCACCATTGAAATGGCTCTTCATACACACCTGCAGAGACAAAGGGTAGTGTTCCTCCTGCGCTCTGCTCCAGCAGGACACCAGCTTCTCCACGTTGCCGGCACAGATGTAACAAAGACAGGCCTGGGCTCGCAGCTGGGCATCCTCTGCTGCCTCCAGTCGGCCCCCAAGCAGATCTGACCCGTGGAAACACACAATTTAGTTTCCAGATGGAGGACACGGGGAGAGGGAGCGCTGAAAGGAGGCCCGAGCCCTGGACTCACCGCAGAGAGAGGAGAACTCATCAGGCTGAGCATAGGTCATGACCGCAGCCAGAGCCTCCTTCCAGCTCCGCAGGTCGCATGTCTTCAGGATGTCGTGCCAGTCCTTCATCACCACAGCGCTGATGAGCTGGGGGTGGGGGGCGGATCACGTTAACCTCACGGGCGAATCAATAACTCCCAACTGCGACCGCTCTCGGCCCTCCTGCTGGTTACCTTTGTGATCTTGCTGTGTGTTTTTGTAAAGTACTTCCTCTGCGTTCTCTGCAGGAGTTCGGCCCCGCCGGCAATGGCCAGGATGATGCTGTCGGCCATCCGGTTGTCATGGAGACAGAGCTCAACGGCTCCCTCAAAGTCCCCGGTCAGCAGGGCCTGTGTGATCAGCCCATCCACATCTGGGACAAAACAGGTACAAAAAGCATTAGCTTCAATTCACAAACAAGCACAAACACTTTGAGCTTCATCCATCCATCGACATCCATCGCCGCTTATCCTGCACTCAGGGTCGCAGGGGATACTGGAGCCTATTCCAGCTGAATCGGGCAAGAGGCGGGGTACATCCTGGATGGGTCGCCAGTCAATCGCAGGGCCACATATATAGACAGTCAACTATTCACTCACTGTCTCATTCGGGGCAATTTTCCCAATTTGTTTTTCCAATGAACCTGCTGCATGTTTTTGGACTGTGTGAGGAAATCCATGCAGACAAGGGGGAAGAAATGCAAACTCCATATAGAAAGGTCCCCTTATCGGAAACAAACCAGGGTCCTTCGTGCTGTGAGGCAGAAGCGCTAACCACTGCGCCACCGTGCCGCCCACTTTGAGTTTCAGTTTAAATCAGTTTGAAATAAGTCAAGCAATTTCTTGGTAATTCTCTTTTTTGTTGACCCTTAATTTGATAATGTCTTCTCTTGGGCAATTCTATTTGAGGCAAGAATCCCCCTCACCCTGACTGATGCTGAGGCTGACTCCGTCAGCAGGAGGCATCTCGGTGGGCTTCTCCACAGGAGCAAGTGTCACAATGGGGGCAGGCTCCTCTTCCTCCTCCTGCGGGGCTGCTGTCTCCTGAAACGCAATCATCCCGTGCACCTTGAGTTACAGGAAATTGCATTATTTAAGAAAAATACCATTAAGTCAGAGGGACATTCGAAGTCAAGTTTGACAAATTTGCTTGTTTTTAAGAATATAAAATTCTTATTATTGGAATTACACTTAGCCCTATTCTGATGTAAAACTAATTTTGGAGAAAATTTAGTTTTTCCTCCTTCAATGCAGACCAGTCATTTTCAGAGAACTACTTGAATTTTCACTGGTACAGTTTTACATCATCTAAAAGTGACTAAAATGAACTTGACGTCATTTCTTTTTGACATTTGTGTTTTTCCCTCAATTGTGATTACATTTTTGAAGCAGTACATGGATTCCTCCCTTTGTCCGCAGCTTGTTGTGTTACAAGATTTCTTCATACGAGAAAAAAACAACAACACGGATGCCAATTTGATATCTTTGCCCTCATTGGACAGTAGCACAGATGAAAACTGCTGTACCTGTGCAAGAGGAATCTCCTCTTCCAGGGGGATCTCCTCCTCCTCCAGGGGTATTTCCTCCTCCACGGGGAATTCCTCCTCCAGGGGGATCTCCTCCTCCGCCTCTTCCTTTCCCTCTGCGGCCTCCTCCTGGAGATCCTGGTCCATGTCAGGGTCAGTGTCTTGTTCCACCATGGCCGGCTCCTCGGGTTGTTCCGCGGGGGGCGAGACCAGGTCCAGCACTGCAGCTGGCTTGAGGTTTGCGGCGGCAATCATGTCAAATGCTGCCTCCGGACTGTCAAAAAAGTCTGCCGCGAGCGGAGCACTGGCTGGAGGAGGCTGTGCAGCAGTTGGAGGTGGATCAATGGCGGTTGGAGGTGGGTCAATGGTGGTTGGAGGTGGGTCAGTAATAGTTGCAGGAGGATGGGTACTCTCCAGAGAAGGCTCTATGCTGGCAGGAGCAGCAATTTCATCCTGCAGGTAAAATTAAAATAAGTACAGTCAACGCAACATGCCATTTTTGGGGGGAAGGAAAGCCACCTGTTTATCAATATCAATCTGAACAGATCCTGCAGGCGGGGGGCATTGGGTAGGTGGGTGCTGATCTCAGCTGACATTGGTGGCTAGAGACGGGGTTTGACCTGCACTGGTCACTGACATCCAACCATTCACTGTCTCACTCACACCGACAGACATCTTAAGAGTTTTCAATGAACCAACGGATTGTTTTTGGACTGTGTAAGGAACCAGGAGAACCTGGAGGCAACACACAGAAAGAACCCAGACTCACATGGAATCGAACATGTGGCCTCCAGTTATGCAGGTGTTAAATACACATTTACCTTCGGAGGATTCACAGGCTTCCCCACTAAGGCTGCTGAGATCTAGCAAGAAAAAAAAAAAAGGCCAGATTTGTTCCAAGGCACTGTGAGCCACATAGGAGAAAAGATGAAGCGGCTTAGGCTCAAAGGCTCACCTTTGAAGCGAGCTCCTCCTTATTGTATCCCAGGAGTTCCAGGAACTTGCTGCGGATGTCGCTCTCAAAATTAGCCTTACAACACCAAAACACAAGCAATGGTTAGTTTTGTTTTTTAAGAGTGGAGCTATTTTCCGCCGGTGAAATCAACCTAAGTTGACCAACGTGAAGCTTAATTGAATAGAAAGGATGTTTACATTGTCTTCTTTTCATAATCCTGTGAACGAAACTCAAGGAAACAGACTAAGGGCTAACTCAGAGCCCATTTTCACATGCACATTCCAAGGAGTGTAGCCATTACAAGGGAGATCATGCAGGCTGCAAGAGAAACAAATGTTCTTCTGCTAGAGTTTTTGTGGATTTCAGACCTTAAGGAAAGACCAAATGGTCCTCTCAAACTCGTTGCCGGCGGCGGCGATCTTCTCCTGGCAGAAATCCACAAAGCTCCCAGCACCCAGCGTGGCCTGCAGCCGATTGGAGCGCTCCAGGAAGGCTGTCTCCGTTACGACCTGGCTGATGTGCACAACATGGGAGGCGGGCTGCTGGGGCTGCTGGGGCTGCTGAGGGTTGGGCTTGGGGTTCTCCAGGGAGACCAGCTTCCCGCCAAACTGGATGTTTAAAAATAAATAAAGAGGCTCAGATGCTTCAGGTCGCTTATCATTGGGATGAGGACTTCGATGACGGAGACTCACGGCAAACGAGGCTCCCACGGGCCTGCGGATCCACTTGGGCGGCTTCTTCAGGGGGTTGATGGTGTCTGGAGAGGCGGTGGTCTTAGGCAGCTGCAGAGGGGGCAGCGTCTGGCCTGTCCCGAAAGGATCCATGTTCCCGAACGAGTTGGTGATCTAAACAAACACCCGGTTCAGAGCAGCTCATGATGACTTGCAACATTGAAGGCGGTGTAGAAAAACAAAAACAAAAGCTCGATCCAGGAGAAAATGTGCTTCAGTCTCAGCTTCTCCAAGTAAGCTTAATTCAGCTCCCACCTGCTCGGCGTGCCTCTGGCTCTGTGCCTGGCTGCTGCCGCCCATGATGGAGTATATGTCGATATGTCCGTCGAAGCAGGCGGCTGACAGCACCGCTGGGTTCCTCGGGCACCACTGGACGTCAAAGCACCACTGGCTGCTGGTCGGCAGCTCGTACAGCACCTGAGGGTCAGACACACAAGCTGTCGCGTGAAAAAAAAAAAAAGCCAAAACCCTCTTCTTTTGCCAGTTTTTTTGTAAAAATTCTGTCCTCGGACCTTGACATTGGGGATCAAAAGCTGCTGCATGAGGCAGGCTTACCTCGGCTGTGTTGGGATTCCAGCACAGAATCCTGCTGTCCTTCCCGCAGCTCAGCAGTAGCTCGGGGTCAGCCAAACTCCAGGCGATGGCCAGGATGCCCCTGTGGACACAGAAGGGGTGGGTGCAGGGGGTTAGGGCCTAACAGGCCTCATTTTCCATCACAGTGACACCAATTCCAATCTCCCAATGTTTTTCCCCCGATAGCAGCTGAGTAGCATCTTTGCATCTGTCAAAGTCAGCTGGAGAGAATGACAACGGCTTCTGTCTTTGTGCTGTCTGACTGACAGCGTGCACCCACCTACCCGCCCCCCATCCTCTTCAGAACTGTCAATAATCCCTTTGCTCTCTTGTCTCTCTGCAGCATTGTCATTCGTTCACATCGTCAGAGGCAACATGAGATCTCCTTTTCAAATCAGGTAAAACATAGCTTGGGGCCAATATGGACAGGAAATAGGATCCCCATGACTTTGAGTAATTTTGATTTTCAAATGGAAGGAAGAGCGAGGTTTGTTGATACGAGTGATGGACAGCTGTCCAAAACAATGGCACCCTTGTCTTTACAAACACCTACAGCCGTGTTTACTTGCACGGCACGAATGCGAGATCCGAAGCTCGCGTTGAGTGACTGGATACTTCGGTTACGGCTTTTGGCTCCAGGTCTGAGCCCGCGCCATTAGCGAAACACCGTGGCCGACCTGTTGCGTAAACGTCGCGTTACTGTGGAGGCAAACTTGGCAGGTATACCTGGTGTGGTTTTCTAAAATCTTGAGGGGAGAGGTAGCGAAACGTAAATCCCACATCTGGATCACCGGCATCCGGTCGTCCTCTGAGGACAGGACCAGCTGGGTGGCCACCTCTGGGTTCCAGGCCAGGCCGGAGCAGTGCATCTGCGAGCGCGCGCACACACACACACACAAGTACGTGAGGGTTGCTTCAGCATGGCCTGAGGGAAATGCAGTGGCGAAGACTTACCCTGTTGCTGTGGTCGCTGACTTTTATGATGAGGTCGTTCTTGCGGAGGTCCCACACCGAGGCCCGGCCACTGGGACTGGCCGATGCCAGGATGTGCTGGACCTGCCTGTTCCAGGACACGCAGCTGATGTCCTCCACTGGCTGGAACACAACACACACTTGTATGCCATCAATGCCAACAACTGCACACCTGCACACACTGTGCACGTGATACATCTTCTTCATCATCATCAACCGGAACGACAATCTTCAGTTGTCATCCTTGCCATGCCAATCAGAAAACACAGTGGAAGTGTTGCTACACAAGTTCATGAAAAATAAATTACACATTGAAAAGAAAGGGAAAAAGAAATCATCAGCATGATGTTATGCATTTTATAATTTGACGATGCAAAGCGGGATTTTTTTTAGACATTTTTGAAAGCTGGTGATCATAAAAATATAATAATTGTATTTTTACAGCACTGAAATATTTTATCAACATGTTTTCAGAAATTTATTTTTGAATCTGTATTTTTTACCTGAGCGAAATTGACTATTAAATAAAACTGGTTTAAATGTGAGAGTCAACTGCGTCTCTCATACAAACAAACTTAACCATTAAATAAAAATATGGAAAATTGCAAATTTGATTATTTTTTCACTAAAAATTACCATGACTACTTAGACATGATGACGCCGAGCAAATCAAATGAGTCAAATTTCAGAAGAATTTGGAGCTCTTACTAAATACCACGATTCTACATCTTCTGCCTTTTTATGTTTTAAAGTCGAAATAGAAAAACAACATGTTGAAAGCCTGTGGTAAAAGCAGCTTCAGATCCTGACTTATCAATATCTGATCGAAATATTGACGAAGAGAGTGTGGATAAAATCTAAACCGACCTGAGTTTTAGGTCCCGGAGCCATGGGAGAGGTGAAATTGTTCATGTCCCAGATGAAGATTTCGGATTCATTCCCGCCTGACGCCACCAGGTTCGTCTACAGGCAAAGACGGGGAGGTAAGATCCCCGGGTGAGTCAGAGAGTGAACGGGTGTCACACCTCTGCCCAGGAGACAGGAGGCCGCCAGAGCCTATCATTCAGCCCCGTTTTTACCCAGAACCCTTTGAAAGCCATGTTTTCATCATTGCTACATAAACAGAACTTCATGGTTTAATTTTCTCCTTTCACCTCTACTTTGAATTTTGCTAATGAATGACTGCTTTTAAAGGTTAAATGCTCATTGATGAGCATGGGTTTTCAGTTGGAAGAATTGAATTTTACATGTTGCTTTATTTTGAAACCTGCTTCATTTTGATAGTGAACAGGAATCTTGTGATTGACACTCATCTTAGCTGGCGCCTCGTGAGCGATCACCTGGTAGGGGTTGACGTCGAGGGCTCTCACGGGCCCCGTGTGGCGGTCGCTCTCGGTGATGACCACGTCGCTCTCACCCGCCATGATCTTGGCCGGGTCGTAGAGGATGACGTTGCCGTTCTCACCACCAGCAATAACGATGCCAGATGAGTGGCCGCCGGCGTCCATCCCATGGTGGGACCACACCAGCTTGTGGTATCTGTGGAAGTGAAAGGGGCATACATAAGAGAAATGCAAAGGGGAGACTGGTGGCAAAAAAAACAAAACAACAGAATGTGAGTGTGATAATATTTATTAACTTTAATGAATAAATATAAAACTGTATAGAGCAAGTGAATAGAACATTAAGATCGGAAGAGCAC
>CAAKHD010003212.1:15538-31336 GCA_901007705.1 Fistularia tabacaria | reverse complement strand
ACGCTCTTCCGATCTAAGGGGCATACATAAGAGAAATGCAAAGGGGAGACTGGTGGCAAAAAAAACAAAACAACAGAATGTGAGTGTGATAATATTTATTAACTTTAATGAATAAATATAAAACTGTATAGAGCAAGTGAATAGAAAATTAAAAGCATGAAGAGAGACAATGAAAATTACAATCAAAGAAAAGGTTTAATCATAAACACTTAGTCCAACACGCAATATTAAATAGAGAAGTAGTAGAATTTTCAAAGATGTCGTAGTTGATCTGAGCTCCAAAGATAAGGAAGTCCTGTGTGCTTGTGTGTGTATGTGTGTGCGTGTCCTCCGATGGCATTTGCAGGGAGCAAAGGGGTGTGACTGCCCACTGTAACACAATGCAGCAATATGACAACACGCGCCACGAAGCGAGAAAACGCTCACAATGATTTAGGCAATTAAACTGCAAACACCCTCGACACAAGGGCCGCTGTAGGTTCCAAGGTGTCTTAAATGTAGTGACTGGTTTGCATTAAAAGAAAAAAAAAAATTGAAAAATGTGTATTTGTTATTTTGCAGATGACAGGAAAATTACCTAAGCATTGATAATTTGTGAGGTCATCTAATCTGAATTGAGGATGTTTTGACTTTTGTGATGGAACAGAGCTGCTTCTTTGTTTTGCAAAAGTTCAGCCAAAAAAAAGAGGAACCTTTAAGAAGATCAGAAACAGAGCACGGATAAAATGTAAGTCCAACAAGGATTCCAAAATTAAAGTCAGGATTCTCTATCAAACCCCCTCCTTCATATTTGCTGACACGCGAGCGCAGGTATTTCAAACCTGTGCGATGACGACAGGCTGCCACATGGCTTCATGTCCAGAGACGGTTCAGCCAGGTCCAGCTCGAAGAACTCCAGGGAAGCGCTGGTGCTGAAGGAGGCATCCAACTGCTGGGCAGAGGTCCCTGCGAAAAAAACAGATAGGGGCAAACCTTTGACACGGAGCTGCAATATTTGGTGGAGTCAACAAGCGGAGACGAGATAATCTGTGGATGTAGAAAATGAGTCTATAAAATAAACACAGTGACACACTGAAACTTTTTTTTTTTTTTTTTTCTAATTCTTTTAAATTTGTTGCTTATGACTGATTTTATGGGCATTTTTCAGATAACATATATTTTTGATGCATTTTTTTGGTAACCTCTAGCAGATATATCAGGCTATTTCTTGTTGAATTTTAATTTTGTTGTATTCTCTGTGACTTGGGTTAAATCAAGCGGGCGTATTACCTGTGGCCAGGTAGATGGGATGGTGCTTGGCGGGACTCCAGCTCTGAATGGCTGTGCGGTTGATCTCTTTGAGCTTCATCCTGGAAAAAAAACAGTATCTTTTTGAAGCAACTTACAGTTTTGAGTAATGACAGCAGAATATTATCACTTTGGTTCTGGTGGGATCAAAATGCAGAACAAGCAGAATGCTGAATGACACACGGACACACTTTTGATATTCAGCTGACCTGTGTGCATATGTTTGTATGTGTGTATCGTCTGACAACAAGCGACATTGTGATGTCACAAAAGGGTATATCCGGCATCTGATGTCACTGACTACAGGCGTTCGATGATTACTTCAAAAACTGTTAAATATCGAAGCACATCTACGTTAACCAGTGAATATTTTAAACACACAAATTTAAGAACTACATCCAAGATGAAGCAAACAGGAGAAGTTGAGGTGTGTGGTAATAATTACCTACTTCTATAAGTGCCTATAGTTACTCTCTTGTTACGACATGCAGCCGCTTTCAGTTAGAAGTGTATTTGCCAGATGCTGTCCTCTGACTCCATGTTTAATTACCTTCTACGGTAAACACAGCGGGCTCCTAAACACCAGACATGTCAGTCAAATAAACATGACCAGGGCTTTTAATATGTTACTTCAATAATTTTAAAAATTGATTTGCCAGTCTTCAGAGCATGCTTTGTTGGTAATAATTGACATCATTTCTAGAAACAGACAGTGACACTGAGAAAAAGACAGGAGGAGGCAGAGATGACGACGTTGACACTCTCTTTTGGGAGTGAGGAGGATGAAGAGGATCAGGAGGGAGTCCATCAGATGGACAGTACATGGTAGATGTTTTGGAGATAAAATCAGACGGTTTGGTCATGCACAGAGAGGGGATTGTGAAGATCTGAGTAGAAGGATGCTGACGTTGGAACTGCCAGGAAGGAGGCCTGAAGGAAGACCACGGGGAGAGGAGATTTATGGGTCGAGTTACATTGAATGACTTGTGAGAGAAGGGTTGGCAGAGGAAAGGTTTAGATGGAGGCAGGTGATTCGCTGTGAAGGAAAAAGCCTGAAGGAAAAAGGGGGGTCATATCAACATTTTGAGTAACTGCTTCATTTTTCAACAATTTCAAAACATTTTTTTTTTTTAATTTCTCACTCATCGTTGAACATTTTTAATGCATTTTCCAAATTTCAATAATAGAACACTTGTGCATGATTGATTATTTTTTTGAGTGAGTTCTTGCTTTTTTAGACGGTATTTGTTTTTATTTTTGGAGAGAGTTGATGCGTCTCAAGAAAGATCTCTCTCTTTTGGCGCATTTTCTCGTGATCTCTCGGAACAATATATGGGAGAATGTTGAAAGTGAAATTATTCAAATAAGGGAAAGTGGAATGCAGCAACGTGTATCTTTAATGTTGTTTCTGAGTTTAAACGCCAAATCTTTCCAAGGTCGTTGAGGCGTGCAAAAGTGTCATTTTCCCGGTGTTGTCCTGTGACTGTTGCGGGAATCGCGACCAACACACTCGGAGCGGATCGACAAAAAACCCGCTACGGGTGACACTTTTGACAGTAACGTTGGCGTGAAAAGTAAGCTTAAGAAACACGGGCATTTCAGAATATACTAGTGGATCGTTTCATTCGAACGGGAGCATTAGCAAACAAAGGTAAGAGCATAGCAAGAAGCTAACAGCTGACTGACTGGGGCTGCGACGAAATTCCTGCGAGGACTGAATGTACTAAGCGACACAAGCGAACGTCGGAAGACGAAAGAAAATAAAAATTAAATGACAATGTCTTTCAATGTTTTGTTAAAAGAAGCCGCACACTGCCGTGGTGCTCGTAGCCTGCTAGCTCACTGTGCAGGTCGAATATCGGAGCAGTAACAGTTAGTTGCACTTGCGGATCTTCTTTCTCCGCCAAAGCCGCTTACCTTGCTTTCCTCGGCTACTTTTCACATGAACGCGAACATAAAACGGCTGACAGACGACAACAACGACCACAACCCCGTGCGAGGCTTGTCCCCCTTCTCTTTCGGCTCAAATACAACGGGCAGTGGAAACGGGAGAGGCTGCCGGCGCCGCTGCGGATTCGAGACGGGTTTCCACGTCCCCACTGGTCTCCATCAACGTGGCACTAAGCAACAGGAGTCTCCAGCCACGAAGAAGAACATACAGCTTCCGGGGGCGACTCGCTGGTTAGCCGGCTAGTAAGAAGTTAGCTGGACACCTAGCAGCTAGCTTGTTGTACTAGCTTCCTGCTGTTATAAAATAATACTTTATTGATCCCCATAGGGGACATTCGGGATATGATTTCATATTAATTCTGCATTAGTTACTTTTATGTTTTTCAACTTGATCTATAAATATAAAGTAGCTCAGTTTATGATTTTCCTTACTTTTTGAATAAATCACCTTGAATATTAAAATCTTATCTTGTCGTATAATTTCATAGTAGAGCTACTCTTTGCAGCAGATACTACATACATCACATATTTTCATTTCTATATTAAAAATAAATATTAAAAAGCCACGTTTCTTTATGAGCATTTTCCTTGAATTATCCCTGTATTCTGAGTTGTTTGCTCATAAATCCCAATACCAATCTGAACACCAGACGAATTCAATTTGAATCCTAAATTTTTAATTAAACCCCAACCATATTATTACCTTTTATTACCTCAACCCAGACAGTACTTTGGTAAGAAACACAGGAATAAGCTTTTTTGGTTTCCCATCACCCAAAATCTACCTTTTTATTTCAGGAACTTTCATTTTGTAAATGACCTTTTTAATGACACATAAAGTATTTGATCCATTTAAATATCTATTTTTGAAGACAAACTGTATTTGTGAAATGCAATAAACAAGTTTCACATTTGGTTTAAATGTGAAAGATATAAAACCCAACCCATGGACTTCGTAACTATCAGTGACATCAAAAAAACAACCACCAAACAGTGTCTTAGTTTCAAAGCATTTATTTAGCTGTTTATTGGAAACTAAGGCAAAAAAATAAACACACACACACACATATGTACAGATAATAAATATCAGGTAGCCAGGTGTTTCAGATGATTCAATGGGTCCAGTCCACGTCCAGAAGTCTGTGAGGGACAATCAAAACATCAGTTAATTTAATTTTACAGGCCAGCTCCGGTCGCAGTGGTAGTACATAAATGAAACAAATGCCAACCCTCATTTAGTATTTCGGAATAATCCTCCCCAGAGAGTAGATTCCGGGTCAGATGGGTAGTGATTGATCTAATCATTGGGATGGCATGTTTACTTCTCACAAGCTAACGTTCGATCACTTCTTCGGGAGCCATTTCCACGGGAAGTTCTCGCTTATACAACGTATAGTTATGTGATGCTGAAGGGACAAACGCCGAATCTAACATCGGTGCATTGACTAAGTTTCACTCTTGATTTCAGTTTCCGTTAATTTAACTATACGCCTTTTTATCGATTTGGCTGAAAAACGGGTACGTTTTCAGAGGGATTCGGTGGCGGCTGCGCGGGGCCCCCTCTGCCCACGTGTAACCGGGCGGAGTTTTAACGAGCTTGTAACGGCTGCCGATCTCACAAACGCACATAGGGATAGACACCGTAGAAAATAGTCCGTTTATAATTTACGTACCGTGTCGTCGGACGAATCTTCTCCAGCAGATACTTGTACATAAAATAAAAATCACCGGCGTGGAAAAGGAAGCTACTGCAACCAAAACTGCTGAGCATCTTCTTCCCTGGCGTCTGGAAGAGAACTTGGCTCATTACCGCCACCTATCGGTGTGGGGGACGCACTCAGTTGGATACGAGGGATTGACGCATGCGGACTGTGTGGTGTCATTTTTGATGCAATTTTTGCCTTGCACAATTTCTCCGTTTGGGTAATTTTTGAGAATTGTAGTTGGTTGGGGTTGATTTGAATACGTTTTAACTGTAAGACAGTTGAGACGGTTGAGATGTGCCATAGGTGTTACAGAGGAGTTCAACATGGAGGTGGGACTGCATATGGGATCAAATATCCTAAATATGTACGTGCAATAGACTATGTATATGTGATATATATATATGTGTATATATATGTGTGTGTGTGTGTGTGTGTGTGTGTGTATGTGTATATATATATGTATGTGTGTGTGTGTGTGTGTGTATATATATCTATACACACACACACACACATATATATGTGTGTGTGTGTATAGATATATATACACACATGTATATATATATGTATATATGTATGTGTGTGTGTGTGTGTGTGTGTGTGTGTGTGTGTGTATATATATATATATATATATATACACACACACACACACATATATAATATATATATATATATATATATATATATATATATATATATGTGTGTGTGTGTATATATAGATATATATACACACACATATTCATGTGTGTGTGTATATATATCTATATATGTGTGTGTCAGTTTCTCCTATTTCTTGTTTTTACAGTTGATCTCAACCTTGCTGTGCTGCTGGAACCATCATTTCCCTAAGGGTCTCCCAATGGATTGAAAAAGTTCTACCCTAGCTCTGAGCCTTTGCAATGGACATGGACATGCTGCAAGATTAGGTTAGACATCAACCCGCCCAAGACAGATATCGCACCTCTGCACAGCCATCATCAAGTTCATCCTCATATCCTCCGTCACCACCTGGTACGCTGCTGCCACTGCCAAGGGCGAGTACAGTTTGTGGCGTGTCATTTATTCTGCAGAGGGTGGTCTGTTGCAACCTGCCATCCCAGCAGAACCTACTCACCTCCAGGCCATTTAGGTGTGCATGCAAGATTGCAGCGACCCCTCCTATCAATCCACAAGAAAGGTTTCTTTCCATAATTAAAAAGGTCAGTGACCCCCCCCCCCACTGACATCGCCCACCACTGTTGTTGTTTACATTCCCCTGACCAATATTGTTATAAGGTATATATGTTGTGTGCCATCTGGCCAGGAAAAAATCCTTGTCAGTGAAAACCTACCTGATGCTGAGCTTTTAGGAATTAATTCCTTTCCTTGGAAAAAGAACCAAAACAATTGATCTTTATTAGACAATCATCTGCCTGCTTCAAACAGTTATTGGTGTTTCTTCAACTCGCTTTTCAAAATAAAATAAAACAGTAAAACCAAAGCCAAGTCAAATTTAAGAAAAGGGAATTTATTCAAAGCAGGCAACTGCACACATGTTTTTTCACCAGGGGTCGCCTGTTGGTTTCACTGCAACAACCGGTTTGGTTAAAATAAAAAAAAAATATTCATAATTTGTTGCTGCTACACTGTGACTGAATCTTAAAAATAAAATACATATACAAAGGCATTTTCCCCCAAACCGAGTGTTGTAAAACCAACAGGAGACTCCGGATGGACTGAGTGATTTTTGTGTGACGCTGAAACTACGCGTAAGAGTGGCGTTAATGCTTTCGCATTGACTGTTATTTCGTTGCTGCGCTTTGTTGACGGTCCCTGCGTGTCCAGCTCGGAGGACGGTGTGTAGCTCGTCGTCACCTGATGGGGCGCTGTTTTTTAAGGCAGTCACTGAAGGGGGAGGATTAAAAAAAAACCGATATAAAATTAATTGGCATTCACAAACTTCTTTTTTTACCATAGTTATCAATCTTGATATTTGCCTATGTGGGAAATCACATGTCAGATACACAACAAATAATTCATAATGTTTTGCAATGAAAACGGATCCATATTAAATATATATATATATATATATATTTTTAAGTTGATTTTTAATCTGTTGTCAGGTATATCTTTTGTTAATTTTGAGGCACTAGTTGTTGGGTGAGTTGAGCCTAATCCAAAAGAATCCAGGTACATTTTTTATTGATTTTATAGGTGATTTTTTTTTGTTGTTGTCATTATTCTAGACTTCCTGATACAACCTCCCGTCTTCAGTGCATTTTGGGAAAATATTTGACTTGGTGGCGCAATACATTCTGAGGCCTCACACCTTTTTTTAAGGTGCATCATCACAAGCCAAAGATAAATATCCAAAATGTCTGAATCCTCAGGTTAAAAGTTAAGTCTTGTTCCAAATTTTTTCTAAAATATATTCTGACATATGAAGTTTCTCACTTTTCGAAAAAGTTTTGTGAATATCAATTTGAATTTTGTCACCAGGTCGGAACACGAACAGATGTGATTTATGGTTTCTATTTTTCTGGCGGTTTAAGGGAAAAGGATCATAAACTGATTTAAGTAAAGTTGTGTGTGATGGTGATGACACAAGGGTACATGAATTAAATCCAAGGTGAGACCAAGCTCTACATTTGCAAAGTACGTTGAAATCCCCACAGCGGCAGGTTATGGTTTCTAAAAACTTCCCCGTATAAGGGCTGGGCCGAGGCTAACATCTGGGCCCCAAACTTAAACTCAACTTCAATTCACTGAAGGCCTCGCTGTTGCAGATGCTCAACACAAACAAGTGAATCAGACATTAAAATGTCAATGAACAAGTACTTGAAATCTTAAAGGTCGATCATTTACCAACGTGCGAATTTTGTATCAAGAGGATACCTTTACTTTAAAAAAAAATCTATTTAGCAGATGGTACTTTTGTACTTTTTACTCGTATATCGGGTGTCTGTGAAATACTGGGCCCTGTATGACGTCTATCAACATGGTGACTCTGGAGATGGGTGCGTCGCTAGTTCCTTGTGTTCAGCAACTTTTGATTGTGTGTGTGTGTGTGTGGATCACCTCGAGTCATGTTCATTAGCCTCAGTTAATAATTAATTGGCGGCACTAAAAGCAACATAGTATTAGCGCTGACTGACGTCAAAATAAATATCAAAAGATACATGTTGTGTTTATCTACTGAAAGCACAAACATACCGGTTACATAAAATCAATGTTTGATGGTGTTTTGCTTTTTAAAATCCCAAAGGAGGAGGGAAAAAAAGGAAGAAAAAGATTTTTTTTTTTTTAAAAAAAGGGGCGGGGGATTGAGCGAAAGTGAACGTAGTTCCTAGTTCCGTTGTCTCTGTCCCCTTTGGGAAAACGGTCGTCTCTGTCCTTCGGCTGCTTGTTTGCAAAGAAAACAAATTGTTTATTGTTGCAGCCGGCGAGCAGCGGATGGGCCGTCTGCCCCGTCCTGTCCCGTCCCGTTCCGCCTGGACCTCCTGCTAGGAGGGGAGGAGCTACCTGTGTCCCCCAGGCTCCAGGCGTGGCCTTTTTGCGTGCGGAAGAGAGAGAGAGAGAGAGAAAGAGGGAGGAGGAGTCCCGCGAGCTGCAAAGGCTTAGCAGTTAATGGAGGCGCAGTCCGCTTTGGCTTTCCCCGCAGAGTTGATTATACTCATGAGACAGTGTCCAAACTCCTCCAGGATCATCCTCTCCGCCTCGGCCTGCGGCTGCTGCGTCTGCTCTGCCCGCTTGGCCTGCTCCAGCAGGCACTCGCACGTCGCCTCCAGCACCTCCTTCGTCACGAACGTGTACGGGAGCCTGGTGGTCGGGAGCAGGAAAGACCCACATCATTCGGAGGACGCCGGCATCGGTTTGACAAAGCTACCAAAACCTGAGTGTAAGGATCACGTGTGTGCAGTTTACAACTTTACTAAAACTTTACAAGAATGAAGTCATCAAGCATCAAGACAAAAAAATCCCTAGGTAAATTGAAAATAAACTTGGAGTGTGATGAGATATATGACATCACTTAATCTTGAGAATGTCAAGGTGATGTAAAAGGTGAATTATATTGTAATTAAAATGACTCATTGTGTGACTGAAGCTGCAATATTACAGGAATAATGCTGTAATTTACTGAGGGGGAAAAAAAGCTGTAATACTACAGGAATTGTTTTAGATGAACCGACTTTGAGGATAATGTGATTCGATGACAAAAAGTCAGAACTTAACATTTAATGATAAAACTGTCAAAATGTATGATTGAAGTCAATAATAAATGATTTATCAATTTATTTATTATTAACAAATTTATAAAGCAATTTAGGGGAAAAAAAAGTTACATTAATAAGCAGTTCAGAGGGACGGAGTGGGAATATGAAGTGTGAGAATGTTCTTCCACTTCCTGGTTTGAAGTCACTAAGTTCTAAGTCCATACCTCCCGGCGCCGCTGGAGATGACGGGCGTCGTCCTCATCAGCAGGTCGGAGATCTGCGATGACAGCTTGGTCTTGGCAGCCGTCTGCTGCTGGACCCTCACCTCAGCCGCATCGGCCAGGTGCATCAGCGTCTTCCTCTCTGGACTCTCCTCAAAGTTCTTGCAGCCGACACACTTGCAGATGGACGAGCACATGATCTTCGCCTTGGCGGAGACAAGAAGAGGGGGCAAGAGGGTATTCAGACATGGAGAAAGGAAGCGGAGGAACAGTGGCGGCGGCGGGTAAAACCCACCTCGTAACACTCGCAGTAATTCTTCAAGCAGCCCGACCGCTTGCAGTTGCAGCCTTTGTTGTGGCGCCGATCCGACTCGCCCTCTTTGCCCTTTCCGATTTTAGGTTTGAAGGCCTCTGGGTTCCGATCCAGACACGTCTGCGGAGCACAGCCTTGCTATGAATCTCCGGTCATGCTGAAGCACAAGCACACACGCAACCACACGCACTCACCTTTATCGCCTTGGATCGCTCTGCTTCGTGTTCTAGGTTATTGAAGCAGTTATTGCAGTTACAGTTATTGCAAAACTCTCCGTTTGCAAAGCAGTCGCAGTATCTGGAGGGGAAACAAGGGGGGTGGGATGGTTAGCATTAGCGTCAGCAACATTTTTCTTGGTGAGCCATCTTCAGGTAAGATTACTGAGAGGACAAACACCTCCCATGTCACACAGGAGAACTTGACGGGCTCAGAACCCCCTGCAGAAACAAGGAATGTACGGGACTGGTCTATTACTTGGAACGCATGATGAAAAGAAGAAACAGGACCCAAAAAACAGGACATTGTGACCTGATAAAGCCGTATGCTAACTTTCATTTCATGAATGTGCGCTGCTACTTTAGCAACAAAACATTGTGTTGATTTGACATTTGATAAAAAGACCACATTTCTTAGCGATCACATCATGACTTGACTTTAGAGAATTATTGTGTCATACACTTGGTTTAGTTATATAATTTGATAGCGAAGTGAGGAGAGTTCTTAAAGTTTGGTAACACGCCTTCGGTGCTGTGACCTTATCGGGGCGATGACATCGTAGAGCGACTTCAGCATCACGAGACACAGCGGTGACTCTGGTATCATGATTTTTTCTTATTCCCCATGTCAAACTTTATTGAACCCCTCGCCCTGAGGACGGTGAACAGCCGTTAGACCCACTTACAGTTTGAGACACTGTGACTTGGTGCAGTTGCAGGCTTTCCGTTGCCTGGACGCCGTTTCTGCCGTGGACAAACTGAGGAAAAGAAAAAAAAGAAATAGTTAGTCAAAGGCGCTTGAGGAAAAAAGTTGTCAGGGGTTTGGCAAAGAGCGGTCAAACCGGTGTCGTCGACCTACTCTCACCCATTGAGCGGCAGCCTGGCCTGAGTCTGGACACTGGGGGAGGCGGTAAAGTTTGAGCTGCTGGCGAGGGTGACATATGGCGTCTGCTGGAGCTGGTAAGAGGAGAAGGTAAGAAAGGCTCAGGAAGTGAACATCCCGCGGTAACGCGTGCAGAAGCCAAAACCCTCCGAGGGGACAGAAACGCAGCTCACCTGCGTGACGTACTGTGCCTGCACCACCGCGTAACCCACGTTCCCGCCCCCCGGGCCCGGAGCCAGGACGGTGCCGGGGGGCAGGTTGGTGAAGTTGGGCTGGATCTGGGGGAGAGGGGTTGCTGGCATGATGAGGCGCTGCTGCGTCTGGGTGGTGGTCACCACCTGCGCTGCCTGCGTCAGGGGCTTCGGAGCCACCTGGTGGCACATAGACCATCGTCGCACTTCCGGGTTTTAACCTCTCGGGGCGATTTTCCAAATACGAGACGCCGCTTACCTGTTTCATCGTCTGGGCGGGGACGATGGGGACCGACATTCTTGCAGCTTCTGCGCTGACCACCATGGGTTTGGCTGCGGGATGTCGAGAGATGGCTGTTAGTACAGAAACATTAACTTTCCTCTACTGAAATATCACCACACTGCCAAAATACCATAAATTTGGGACTACTGAGTGCACCTGGATATAAGCTGCACCCACTAAATTTGAAATGAAAAAAAATTGCATATATATAGACCACACTTGTAAAATAAGATATTTACACAGAAGAATTTTGTGTAAGTCTAATTAAAAAAATAAAAAATGCAGTAGCCTACCAGGAAATGTCATTGATCGCTATCTTTATCCTGGGCACTAAAACCACTAAAGTCGTCTTCTTCAGTATCAGAATTAAACAGCTTCAGAAGTCCCCCGTCACACACTTCCTTGATTTCTCTTTCAGTGTCACTCAGTGTCACTTGTGTAAACCATGAGTGTGTGTTCTGCGGTGTCTATGCGTTATCAATAATGTCATCAGTCAGGTGTGACGAGGCTAAATAGTTTGACGTCATGAAGCTGCATCATTGCATTAGTCGCGTCATTGTTTAAGCCGCAGTGTGAAAAAAGTTGCAGCTAATAGTCCAGAAATGTCGGTAAAGGTGCCATTGACAAGGGTTTTATTTTGAGGCAACAGTTTTTAATTTTTTTTTTCCTTTATCTGAAACCTGGGATATTCATTTCATACTTGCTTCTTGACAACGTTTAAAGTTCGCGCTAGGCTAGCAGCTAGTTACGCTACAATAGGCTTACACTTGTATTTGTGTCCGTGTGATCGACCGTCGGTGAAACCCACCTCTCACTCAATGAGCCCTGCCCCCCATTCCCCTAAGCGCAGGATAGGCGGTATAGAAAATGAATGAATAAAATCTGGCTTGACAAATTACAGCTTTCAGTCCTCTCTTACGGATATGTGTGTCTTGCGGTGTAGTTATGGCACCTGTCTGTAAGGAGCTGGTGCTGGGGCCGCTCTGCTGGGCCGAGCTGCTGGATGTGGAGGCCGTGACCAGCCGCACGTAGTGGAACCGGCTTCCCGGCACCTGGATCTGCTGCACGTTGGGCTGCGTGGCCAGGGGGATGATGGTCTTGAACTGGGAGCCGCCCACCGCCATCGACTGGACCGGTTTTAGGTTCTGAAAGAGTCCGGAGAAAATCCAAGATCAGGTTCAAGCCTTCGAGACACGGTTTTTGTCCCCTTCCTTTAATATTTTAAAGGCATAATCAACCTTTGAATGTTATTTTTAAGATCATCTGCCAACGCCCGGACACACAATCCCGCTGAGTCTGTGTACATTCCTCTCTATTAAAATTATGAGAGATGGGTTTTTAGTAGGGAGATTATTCTATCAATGAATCAAGTCATTGGATTAAAAATAAATAAATAAAAAATATGAAATATTTACAAAATAAGTAGGAGTAACTAAAAAAAAACCCAATGGAAATAATTCAATTGCTTGGGTAAAAAAAAAGCAGTATTAAATAAATAAATAATAAATAAAGCTACAGAACAGTCTAATCTACCTTTTCAAATTATCAAACTGTCATAACCACTTGAATACGGATATGATCCATGTAAGGGAGGTCTTTCAGACAGTGAGGGAAAAAGAATACATAATTTTTTTCTCCAGGGGCACTGGCTGGTACCTGAGGGGTGGACTGGCTGGGGGCCACCTTGACTGGCGACGCGGACGTGGACTGCTGGACCAGAGCCACGTTGACTGGCAATGCCACCGACTTCTGAGAGGCGTTAGAGGTTGGCGAGGCCACGGAGACCACCGTTACCTGGGGTGGGGTCAGGGGTTGGTTAGCAAATGACAGGTATAGACTGATCTTGTCAAGGACGTCTTTCTAGAGGCTTTGACAGGGGTGGATACTTGTTTCGTAATATCAGCCGCTTTTGCACTGCAGGAATTTTTTGCAGTGACTGGTTGAACTCATACTAAAGACTAGATACTTCTTACTGACTGAGGAGCGCGATTTTTAAAAACTATTGCGGTCACTGGTCTGCTGTTTTCTCCCCGAAAAAACGGGACTGAACCAGAGAGAAAAAGACTGACGAAGAGGTCCTCGTTCTTCTGGTCTGCTATGCCACAGATGGGTTTTGCAGTGGAACAGAAACATTTTGGCCAAAATAAATAAGAGTTAGCTAATGGAGGGGTAAAATCACTTCAACCCATCTATGGTTATTAGTCCCGCCATGCAGAACACTTCTTCAGTGGTTTGTTTTAGAGTGCGGCGCTAAAGGTGCACGTCTCAAAGGTGATGGTGTCGCATCGGTCCCTACGGCGGTCCCTTATTGCCTGAGGGAACGCAAAACTACAAGGGTACCCTGGAGGAGGCTAGTTCCTGGAATGAAACTTGAGCTGGGCAGTTCTTTGAACTGCGTTCTTAGAAATTAGAACTTAAAAGAAGTTTTAATCGTCCAGCAGGGCCTTTAGGACTCAAACGACCAGATTTTGTCAAATGAGGTGATTCTCGTTTTTTTGACATCGTAGGCTGATGCTGAAATAAACTGACTTTTGAGCAGCGAGACTGGAAGCAGACGATTGAAGAAATATTTTAATTTTTAGGAAAAGCTAACAAGTCAGTGTCGTTTGCAATAGTTACAATTATGAATGGCTCGCTTGTGTGTGTGGACCACAGTGGTACCTTGCTGGGGGTCTTCAGCGGGGAGATGGCGATCTTCTTGCCCGGGAGGCTTTGCAGGCTGGCGTTGTGGGTCTCCGAGAGTGTGATGGTTCTCGCAGGCAGCACTGAGGAATTCTGGGTCAGGACGCGTCCTGTGACCAGGCGAGCACACACACACACGCACGCACACACACACACACACACACAGATTAGAATAACGGTGGGTGCCAGACCACTGGGAAGAATGGGGGGCTGGGCTAACCTGCAATGACAGGCGGCCCAGACGTCTGAGGACTCAGTCCTTTGCTGTTGACAGTCTTTGTGATGATGAACTTGATGGGAGCGGACGAGGACACAGGGGTTTTCTTGGCGATCTGAGGGCAAGTTTGAAACACACACACCTTCACGGGTCTGAAACAGGCGGCCGGTTGCCCTTCATTGCACACAAGTACTGGACACACACACACAAGTCTCAGCTACCGGCTTTGTATCAAACTGTCCCAAAATCCAAATCATACCAACTAAAAAGGCTAATCCAGCATCATAGGCACGATTTGTCTGATAGCTCCTTGATCTGCTCTAGGGGTATTTAAAAATAATCAATTTTCAGGCCAATAATTTCAAATGTACATTTATAAGGGGTAATAATTTGTAAATTCGTAGGTAATCCTTCAGCCTTTTCATCAGATTTGAAGTTGCCTTCTCTTAGTTTTTCAACTTGTTTATTTTCAATTTTAATGTGTTTTCACTGAAACCTGGTCTGTAGTTATTTTTCCTTTTTTTTCTCCATCAATGACTGTTTATTTCCTGAACTACAGTGGTAGAAAAATCAATAATAGACAAAAAAGGCCAATTTGCTGCGTACGCAGTCAAATGTGAGATAAATTGGATAGTCAGTCGGGATCGTGCGTTCATTGGCCCGTGTCGGAGAGACATCAGGTGGTCTCAGCGCGACTGCATTTAAAAAGGTGGTCACCTGCACCGTTTTCAGCTGCTGCGTTTGTAACGTCGTCACTTGGTTTGCGGCCCCTCCGACCACCGGCTTGTGGTCCGCCCTGCCCCCGATGGTCACCACTTTGAACTGCGGCGCCACGGACTTGGCCTCTCCGGGGTTCTGCGCAACCCCGGGCTTGGCGGCGGTGTGGGGGAGCTGCAGCACTATGGGCTGCCCCGGCTTCCCAATGGTCGTCACCAGGAGTTTCTGCCCCTCCTGCTTGATGACCTGCGGGCCTGCGCCGGCAGCCGAGGCTTGAGACGATGCCACCTTGTTGAGGATGATTTGGTGGTTTGCGGGGGAGATGGTGAACGGAGCCGTCAGCTTCTGGAGCCCGCTCGTCGTAACGCTCGTCCCCGTCACGCTGTCCGTTGTCTTGGTGGCAGCGACGGACGTGGCGAGCCCCGGTTTGAGGGTAAGCTGTGGCGACGGCGCGTTGGAAATGGCAATGGGGAGAGAGCTGGTGGAGTTGACGGCAAAGGTGGGGTCCGTCACAATAGCCAGAGCCTGAGTTTGTTCTTTGGGGGAGGACAGGTTATCGGGAGCCATTGGCGTGTCTGTTTCCATGGGAACAGACGTGTCCTCGCCAGGCTCTGCCTGTTGCACGACGTCCTCGATGGCCTCGGTGTCCATGATCTCATCGGGAAGGAGGCTGTTGAGCTCCGGCGACACCACGTCCATGTCTGCAGCGTCTTGGCTCCCTGACGATCCTGCAGACAAAAGACTCACTGATGTTTGGGTGGCATCACAAGAACATCGCCCCCTACTGGACGGGCTGCCACGCAATCAACTCAGTTTGACAGTTCTGAGCACGCTTTTTTTTTTTTTTTTTTTTTGGTGACTTGCAGTAAGGATGCTTCCAGGTTTGTGTTTTCCTTTTTCTTTTTTTTTTTTAATTTTTTTTATTTCGTTGACCCCCCATCCC